>JAVYIG010005183.1:0-142779 GCA_035222895.1 Strongylocentrotus droebachiensis
GTCTGCGATATGGTGTAATATTGAAGCCCTAAACAAACTTGCGCCTCAAAAAGTAAAAAATCTTTGAGTGACTGGTTTTACCATACTCGTTTTCCCACAAAAGACTGTAGTGTTATGAAAACCGTTAGGAAAACGCAAAATTTGATTTCGATTTCCAATCATAAATATCCTAATAATCAGATAGGCGATCGGCTTGAAAATGCATGGGGTTCCTGACTGACCTAACAGGTTTATAATTATCACTGCAGCATGAGCTAAATCCAGGATTTTGTTTCAGAATCTGAGACAAAGTCACCCAATCCTTTTAACGAATCGGTTTTATAACTCAGTTGAAGTAAAAGCATATGAATTTCTCACGAAGGAATTTCCTTTAACCGATAGTATATACTCACAGATGTTTCTACTTCATATTACTTTTAAATCTGGCTGACATTTTAGGAGTTGCTACCACCGTTCCCGGAATAAATGATTGAAGGAAAAAATAATCAATGAATACATGTTATTTATTTCTTTAAATCTATCTATCTATGTATCTTCTCCCGGTTCGGAGGTTGATTGCAACATCTCTCCATAGACACTGTTTTTAGCCAAAATCTTGTTATCAATAATGTGAGGCTATTTGTTCGAAATACTGTATGTGTTTTCTTTTCATTTCTAGGTATGGTATTCCATTTGACGTTATATTCAACTATCTTTTCTGTACAGTATTCTTTAAAATGTTATGTTTTTTGTTATGAGTGTACATTTTACAACATCATTTCAACATTATGAAACAATGATATAAGACATTCTTTGAAATGAAAATATGCCTTTACGTATATTTCAATTGTAATGCTTTGTCAGATAAAAAAAATTGTTTGATATTATCCAAATATCGTTGTGTTTATTTATTCAAAACAATCACTTGTCAAAACTGTACAAAGTAGTTTCTAAGCGTTGACGCAACACTACATATTATAAAGAGTAGTTTTGTAGTCACGTTCATTATGTTCATTTTCATTCTGGTTCGCCTGTCACATTTACAAAGAAAACCATGTCAACCTGGCATTGCATTTCATCAGCTCAAACTATAAAATTTAAGAACACTGTATTCTTTTTTGTAACTCTCCCAGTACGACTTTCAGAATCAATTGATTGAAAATAAATGCAAATAGAAAAATAAACAAGCATTAAGCGAAGTTTGATAGAGTTGAGTGAGAGAAATGTGATAATATACATGTAGATAGATAAAGAAAGAGAGACAGAGAGAGAGAGAGAGAGAGAGAGAGAGAGAGAGAAAGTGGAGAGAGTGGGGATACCTCAACAAGAAACAAAAGTGTTGCGTACAAATGAAAATCAAACAGAAAACTAGACCTGTGATCATGGTGGTTAAGATACACGAGCGTTATCGCAGAAATATTTGTTTAAAGATCATGCATCAATAAGACATCGAAGAGTATCATGATTATTCAATATCCTCGTTTTGAACAGAGAGAGGTAGGCCTACCCGCTTACGACCAAGCATTTGACCGGAAGTAGCACTTCCGAATTGGCTTGTAGTTAATTTGTAATTGTTTACTTGAATTTTGTTAAATTGAATCGTATTTATGAAACCATATATATATATTAAAAGCAAACAATACATTATAAAATAGAATACTTAAAACTTACAAAATACAAAGCAGATGTATTATATGTCAGGACCACAAAGAAGCAAATTACTTAAAAATAGGGCCCTCACAAAAAGAGGACAATATAATTCAGTCACCATACCCACACACGGTTACATACACAAAATCACACACACGCACAACCCTCCACGCTTACTTTCTCTCTGGCCCTGTCGTGATCTTGCTCCTCGTTTACACTGTGCTAATTTTTAGTTACCATGCCCTCTTCTCTCCCTCTCCCCCTCTCTGTCACAATTAACCCCATTATCTCCATACCAAACCATGGAAACAATGCGACACCTTTTCCACGTTGACACTGTCCCACGACGACTGGTATGGATAGAATTATGCAACATCACATCATAAATGATGTACAGGATAACACGTTCCCGTTGACATGGAGAGGGTAAAAAGTGGGCCGGTTGGATGTGGTGTTATTTTGGAATAAAGAGGAAAAGTGGACGAGTGTCAACCCTCTTTGTTCTTCTTTATACTACATCTTCTTCTCCTCCTTCTTTTTCATGTTCTTGTTCTTTTTCTTCTACTACTTCTTCTTTCTCCCCTCCTACTCTTCAGTTGCTTTTGTTTCTTCTTCTTCTTCATCTCCTTCTTGATCATCTTAGCATCATCATCATCATCATCAACCTCCCTCTCCTCTCTCTCCTTCCTCTCCTCCCCCCTCTCTCTCTCAATTCAATTTCAATTTCAATTAAATTAAATTAAATTAAATTCAAATCAATTCAATTCAATTCCATTCATTTCATTTCTCTCCCCCCCCCCCCTCTCTCTCTCTCTCTCTCTCTCTCTCTCTCTTTGAAATATGATAAATCCCTCGAGGTGAGAAGAATGAATGAGCCTTATCTTGAGTAGTACCGGTAGAGGAAAAAAATACCCTGAAACTAAAATGAGGAAAATGAAGACCAAACGTGACTAGAATATGCATCACAGTTCATCGTAAGTGATAGCAAGACCTTGTAAATTTCCCGTTACACTTCATCGAGATAATCGTATCATTATTGTTGTTTGTAATTAATTATTTAGGCCTATCAGGCATAATTATCATTTCTAATTCTGCCCTATCTCTATATCCTTTTTTTCTAAGCGCATAGGGCCCTTTTGGTGTCAGTGATATGCGCTATACATGTAACGTTCATTATTAGTATTATTAGGGACTTTTAGATTTGCGTGGACTGATACGTGTGACGACCTTTCAAGGCAGTGCATTAAAAGGACGTCGATCGTAGCAATCCCCATTGTCTTCGTGCGAATCTAAAAGTCCCTATTATCATCATATACCTTACCGTCACGCCACGTTCCACTTTACAATTATGTTTATGACGTTTTTTTATATATATATGGGCCTATATAATGCAGCACAAGATCCAAGCATTTCCATTTAAGTGTCGAAACCACACTCTCGTTCAAGCGTTATAGTAAACAAAAAAAATATTCAGATGTCATGTGATTATCCATAAACGGGCAAATGTTATTTTGCCAAGGTGCCTGACGTCTATGCCCTCTAAATTTTGCGGGAGAGCAAAGCGAGCAACAAAACAAGTACAGGCACTATCGTATATAGTGAGAAATTTATTTCGTAATAAAAATATAGTAGATCTATTTATTATGGGTTGCGATTGATTCAAATCACTCCCAATTCAAAACTAATCGCAACTGTATGTACTTAAGAAATGGTAGTTGCAATTAATTCCAAGTTGCGATTGATTCGAATCACTCGCAGCTCTTTATAAGACTGGGTCCTGATATAAAACTAACAATTTGGCTACCCAAATAAATACTGCTGCTACTGAATGTTAGTATTTGTTGTGAGTGGGTGGGGGGAATTTACCGGCCTCCCCCGCCTGCTTTTTTCACCTACGTTTTCAAATTTAAGTAATGTATGAACTGCAGTCATTTTTTTATATTGAAATTATTTATCTGGAACATTAGAAAATATAAGAGAGAGATATTACGGTTCTCATATGTTTATTTGGGTTGATCTACATTTTTACATTGGACAACTCTCAAGTAAATTGGGTTGTCATCATAATCAAAGTAATATAACGCCTCAATATGAGTAAATAGTAAAGAGAAACGACATTTATCATTGGGTCCCTATGTTTATTTCAGTTGGGTTTGACTTAAATTTTAACATCGTACCTACATCAAGAAATTGAATTGTCATCATTATAAAATGCAACGGCAGATTCGGAATATAAAAAAATTCAAGAGATTCCACAGCTTTCATAACCTGATTAATATGCTTAGCAGGCTTAGTTTGGTTGTCTTAATTACTATTTGATTGATACGATGAAATTTATGAATATGAGGAAACCAAATGAAGGGAAGAGCCTGTCGTAGCTTAATGTATTGAGTTGAGATGGATTCGACCTATATTTGTAGTAGGACCTCAAAGACCCGTAGGTTGTCATTATTTTCTAATGGAATACAAAAATCTAAAGTCTGCTTATCGGGATCTTGCAAGCTTTCTAAAATTTAACCTCAATCTTTTGAAAATATCAATTGTAACTTGTACTTATTCTTTGCTATTAATATAAACCGGCATGCTCAGGTAAATTTATGCATGAATTGGAGGACTTTTAAAGTTAAAGTTATTAGTATTGAATACAATTTAAAATAAAAAACAGATACCAGATAGGTATCACCGCCCCCAAAGCAAACGTTACCTAAAACAAGTTTGAGTAGTACCCCTGACGGAGAAGGCACTTCCGAGGAAGAAAAAAAACACAGAAATTGATAATATTTGTTGTACATGACAAAGGGGAGAGTCGTCAAGGTCTACCCCACAATCAACTGAAAAAATTGCTAATAAATATTGATAGATTTTGTGATCTCGTATTAATGCATTAATAAAACTCTTATCATTGGTCCAGTTTATTGCAAACTTTTGTCTTTCTGTTTGTCTTTTTTCTGCTTTCATACAAATATATACTTTTTCCTCTATCCCATTCCTTTATTTTCCATTTTTTATATTTCTTCCTTGTTCTTTCTTTTCGCCAAATGGAGGGGATGCCTGTGGCCCTTGCTCTCTCACGTACCATATTCAGACATGTAAACGGATCGAACATTATAGAAATATTCGGGCGCAGGCCTTTGAGACATACATTTGACAGAATATTCATGATCATGATTGCTAACAATTCCTCCACTTCACCCAAGGGCACGGAAGAGGGCGATTCTAAACAGTGGCCTAGGTAATGAGGGGGTCATGGGGCAAGTCTTGCCCCTTCCCACAGTCGAATGGCGGACAAGAGAGGCGGAGGAGAGAGGATAGAGAGTGAAAGATTGAGGCAAGGAGGGAGAAGGGGAGAGAGAGGAGAGAGAGAGAGAGAGAGAGAGAGAGAGAAAGAGAAAGAGAAAGAGAGAGAGAGAAAGAGAAAGAGAGAGAGAAAAAAAAGAGAGAGAGAGAGAGAGAGAGAGGAGGGAGATATCCAGGCATTGAGACATAACTTTGATAGAATATTCATGATCATGATTGCTCAAATTTCTTCCGATCCAGAGGGAGAGGGATGGAAGGGGAGAGATGGAGAGGGAGAGAAAGAGAGGAGGAGAGATTGAAGAAGGGAGGGGAGAGAGAGAGAGAGAGAGAGAGAGAGAGAGAGAGAGAGAGAGAGAAGGGGTGGGGGAGCAGTGTAAAAAATGACACGAGCCCTCCCTGAAGAAAAAAAATATTGGCAGATTTAAGGGGAGAGGATAGGCAGTGAGAGGAGAGTCAAGGGGGAGAAGGAGGGGGAGATTGAGAGAAAGATAGACAGGCAGAGGGGAGGGAGGTAATGAGAAATATGGAGAGAGAGAGAGAGAGAGAGAGAGAGAGAGGGGGAAAGAGATGGGGATGGGGAGCAATGTAAAAGATGACACTAGCCTAAGTTTCCTGTATGACGTCGTACATCATGAACAAATTCCTATTAACAGATTTAAGGGGAGAGGACAGACAGTGAGAGGTGGAGTCATTGGGAAGAGAGGGAGGAGGAGGGAGAGACAGACATACAGATAGACAGACAGACAGACAGGGGATGTGGGGAGAGAGAGGGGGAATGGGGGGGGGGGTAGCTCGGAGCAATGCAATCTTTCAATATTTCCGAATTATCTTATTCTTTTAGCCCCTTCACGACTCTGTTCATTTTAAGTTCCTCCCCTGGCCAGCTTTGTAAGTAGGGATAGGCTCAAGTCTTTTTTTAAGTATTAAAATATTTTTCTATACTTCTGTGACTCGAGACATCTTTGTCCAAAACATTATAGTTTTACATAGTTCTAATACACTACAGAAACTGAGAGAAAATGAAACATCCAACGGCATCAACAAAAAAATGGTAACAATTTGAATGAATTTAAATTTAAGAAGACAAGTAGAGATAACCATTATAGAAAAGAAATGGAAAAGAGGAAATCACGATCACAAACTCATCTAGTTGGCAATCTAATCACATCAAGCCCTAGTGTATCATTGCCAATAGAAAATATTGCTCGGATTGTGACAAATGCTATGATTGTTAAGTTGGCACATTTATATATTGATATTGACGTTTATAAGTCTTTTCGCTTTTCGCGTTGTAGAAAAAAAGTGAAAAACCAGAGACGCGGGAGAAAAAAAGAGAAAATGCTTAGGTGAGAAAACTAAATATAGTAAAGTGACATCTCCTGCAGCGATTATTAATAGATACAATTTACTCGCCTCTTAATAAGTCATGGACAACACAGACTTCGTCAATTAGCTAATGGCTAAGATCATCAGAGCGACACAACCTTGTGTCTGCGGGTGTAAGCCGAGTATTGGCTCTAATGGGCCTTAAGGTCACTGCGTCATCACAAAGCCCCGTTTAGACTGTATGCCCGTTGCACGTGATGCGTCATTAGATTGGCGTAGAACTGCGTCAGCGACTGGTGTGCCACGTGGGAGGGACATCGCACAAACCACTGATCGCAAAATGAACAGCGCAAGCATTGCGTTGATATAATGGCGTAATTGAACACAAAAAATACTATAATATGGAAATGACGCAATTGAAATGGATCTGGGTACTATGCCAGTTGCACATAAAAGTCTGTAATTGTTTCCTGACGGAACACTGCTTCGGTGTCTAGCATCGCATTAAAGCGCCATTTAGCAATATAATTATGCCTCTATGTGTCCCGAGTTATTAGCGCAACGATTTTAATGCGGGAAGGGCATTTTTTTTGTAATACGTTGGATTTAAAGCGGGTTTTAAGCTTCTGTGTGAACGGGCCTTCAAGTCTACTAACAGCAGAGCACTTTATTAGTCATCGAGGTAAATATCACAACCATTAAGATGTAAAAACAATGAAGTGCATGTACCAGGAATAACACGCCATTTATAATGCACTTTAAATGGTAAATTAGACTGGACGTTTTAATAGATGCAGTAGGTCAAACAAGGAAAGGATACCACGAAATCAACCAACTTGAGTTCAGGGGCGTCGCTAGACCTTTTTCAGTGGGGGTGTAGAGGCCAACGATTACCGACAAAACTAGCCCCCAATTACCGACAAAATTAAATGTCCCAATATCTACAAATTTAACCCTATAAACCCGGGGCCGAAGGCTAAATGGTTTTTCCTATGGTCTATCTATAGTACTTGCGTATGCGCAAATGGTCATTTTCCTCAACGACATAGATATACGAATTATTTCATCAACTTAGTCAGCATCATAGCTATATATTTTAATGCAGGCGCGGAACAAGGGTCTTATTTTAAGGAGGGCGGTAGTGAGCAAGCGAATCACTGAAAGAGCGCGCTTTGCGCGCTCATTAGGGGTTGTGGGTGATAGGCCTCCCGCGCGAAGCGCGGAAGCTTAGACGTTTCCTTTAATTATTAGGAAAAGAAGACGATTTATTGTACCGTTCTCGACTGTTAATCCTTGTCTGAATAAAGTTTTCCCGCCCTCACTTTTTGACGTTTCATTAAATTATTAGAGAAAGTAGACGATTCGTTGAACCGTGCTCGACTCGTCTAAACGAAGTTTTCCCCTCCCGCGCGAAGCGCGGAATTTTGGGCGTTTCATCAAAATATAGAGAATCATAAATAATATAAATAAAGTTTCCCCCCCTCCCGAGCGAAGCGTGAAATTTTTGACGTTTCATTAAATTATTAGAGAAAGTAGACGATTCGTTTAACCGTGCTCGACTCGTCTAAATGAAGTTTTCCCCTCCCGCGCGAAGCGCTGAATTTTGGGCGTTTCATCAAAATATAGAGAAAGGAAGACGATTCATCGTACCGTTGTTGACTCTTAATCCTTATTTGAATTTAGTTTCCCCGAAAATTTTAAACCTCTGATTGCTTTATTATAGCTGATATTATAGGAAAATGAAACTTTGAGAAAATCCCGGCCCCCCCCCCACTCCGGGGTCGGAATGACCGCATGCGTGTTACCAAAATGTCCGATAAAGGGGTACTTTTCACGCACCAAAGTCCGGCTCGTACATACACAAAATTGACTTTACACACCGGACTTAGGGGGTGTTTTCAAAAGGAGGGAACACGCATATGCGTACCCTAAATAACACTGAGTGGGGGGCCGGGGAGACAATACAGGTATTGTAGTTGTAGTCACTCTCGAAGTCGTCACATCGGATAAAAAGTCACAGTTCGTAGGGAAAAAATTTTGTCGGCCGACCGTCAATATACATCTCACCGACTTCAAACTTCTGCATTGATATAGTACACGAGGATCGAGCAAGAATACCGACACAGCTGACCCGACACAGCAACATATTTACCTGTGTCTTTCTTGCTCCCTCGACGAGACGACTCCACCCAACAACCCCCTTCTCTCTTTTACTCCCACTCCTCCGCTTTCAGGCTCTTACCTCCCCTCTCTCTCCTTTCTTTCATCCCCCGTTTCTTTTGTTTCCCTTTTCTATTTTTTCTTCTTTTTTTTCCTTTTCTTTCTTTTCCTTTCTTTCCTCTCCTCTCTTTTTTTTTCTTTTTTCTCTTTTCTTTCCTTTCTTTTCCTTTCTTTCCTTTCTTTCCTTTCTTTTCCTTTCCTTTCTTTGCTTTCCTTTCTTTCTTTTCTTTTCATTTTCTTTCCCTTTCCCTCTCCCTCTCTTTTTTCCCCTCCCCCTTTTCTCATTTTTCCCGACGGCAGCGCAAATTTACCGACAATATCCTGACAGGTGGGGGGGGGGGTGTCGTACCCCCCCCCCCTTTGGAGACGCCCCTGCTTGCGTTGACCACTTAAAGGGGAAGTCCACCCTGGTAGAAGCAGAGAGAGGAAGAGGAACAGGTTAGTGAAAAAATTGAGCAAAATCTGATTGAAAAAAGGAAAGTTATGCATTTTTAAAGTTAAACACAAATTACCAACTTTGTGACGTATTTTGTGAGGTCCACTCCAATTTGTTATGTAGTAACAAAATCTGAAATTTCTGTTTTTCCCCTAGATATTTTCAATATTACATGCTGCCTAAGTACATGTATAACTATTGTAGATAATTATGTTCCATATACAACCCCTGTGTGAAACAAATCAATTCCGTCATCAATGACTCAGAAAATTAAGGCTTATGAAATTTTCTGTACAGAACGAGTTGGGGAGGACCTTGCAAGATACGTCAGGGTTGCCGATTTGTGTTTCACTGATGACAGCTTTAAACAATTCACAACTTATCTAATTGTAATCCGAATTTGCTCAAATCTTTACTAATTTATTTGTCTCATTTTTCTGCTTTTAGTAATTCCAGTTTAATACCAGGGTGTACCTCCCTTTGAGGGTAAATGTAATACGCCATTCGGGACCCATTTCACAAAACTTGTCATCAGTGACAAACGGCAGTTTTTGTGATAAGCTAGTGAAATCCTTACTTCTGATTGGTCATCAGCAGATTTGTCATTGATTGTCGTCATTTGTCAATGAAAAAGGGCTTTGTGAAACGGGTCCCAGGTCCGTCGTTGTCTGGGTGATGGCGTTTCACGCACTAGATAACATAACCAGACACGAACCAATAATACTCGATTTGATATCATCATTTCTATATCATTCAGTTCTCCCCAGTGAAGTCATGGCTTTACATTCAAACACATACAGAAAGAAAGAGAGAGAAAAAAAAGGGTGTTTTCCTTCAGCATGGCATTCTGAATGCCATTTATTGTTGCATAGTATAATTTACAATCATAATTCTGTTTTACTCTTGAATTCTGGTACAAGAGAAAAATTAGATTTATTACAGAATTCAACAAAATATTAATGATTACAAATTTACATTCAAAGAAAGAAGGAAAAAAAGGGGGGGGGGGGAGAGGAAAAATATACATAACATTTCCTACTGGAGTTGCCTCAAATGTATGATATTGCCTGCATCATTGTATGTGAATTTAAAGTATACAAGTTAAAGGCAGGGTTTTCTACTGACACTACTTCAGATTTACGTTTACTGCCATCTGCTGCTCACAATGTCCCAATGTGTCAACAGCCATGTCCCACAATGCATTGCCAACCAAGGATTCAAGCGCGTGATGATGCTTGGGTACAAGAACCAGAAATCAAAAGCCATGTCCCACATTGCATTCAAGATTCAAGATCCAAGATTATTTCATTGGTCTATGCATGCAAACATTACATATAAATTTTGCTTCCGATGGCTTTTTTGACAGTGAAAATACACACGATGACGCACGCTTGATGATGCTTGGGAACAGGAACAAGAAAATTGCTCTATGTACCCCTTCACCGAAAGATGTCACAAATGAAATACTCGACAATGATGGTAGCGATGTTGATCACATACCGTCTTTAAAGCCCTTCTGTCTCCAAACAGGGCCCCATTTCACAAAACTTGTCATCAGTGAAAAAAGACAGTTTTGTTGTTACAAGCTAGTGAAATCCTTGCTTCTGATTGGTTATCAGCAGACTTGCCACAGATTTTTGTCAACAGTCATTTGTCATTGGAAAAAGGCTTTGTGAAATGGGTCACAGAGGATGTCAATTTTTAAGAGACAAATAACAGTCAGTAACTGAAGCCAACTGGACAATGATTTTCATGGATGACTCAGAGATCTTCTATGACAATAATATAATACAGTGTATGTCCTGTATACCCAGGGTAGCCTCGTCAGTATTAATACTGTTCTCACTAAGGACCCTGCTATCATATTTTTACCCCGGCTTTTAGCTTCCAAGAATTCAAGCAATTTTTTTTCTACCGGGTACCTATTTACCTCACCTGGCTGGAGTGTGGCTAATGTAGATAAATGTCTTGTCGGGACTCCAACCATGAACCATGTGATCCACACTCTTTGGGGGGGGGGGGGGGGTGTTTCACAAAGATCCTAAGTTGGACTTAAAATTATGGAGAGCCATTTGTAGCCCTAAAATTAAATAAATTCAAAAGCAAAAATTAAAGTATTTCAGACTTTTTATAAATTCCACATCAAGAACATGAAATTTTCTTGATAATAGAAAATATGAATAATTTGAATCAATATTTTATGCCTTTTAAAATAACTTTTACAAAATATTTTCATAGATGCTAATGGCTTTCCATAATTGTTAAGTTCAACTTAGGATCTTTGAGACCACAACACCTTTGTAAACATATACATATACATGTTGGCCAATTGAATTGGAATTCAGGCTTGAAGTACATAATCATAACATGGAATAAGAAAAAACAACGACATAGAATCAACTAATCTAACAGAAATTAATATATAGAAATTATATAACAATTATATATCATAAGCCTCAATTACAAATATGTTTCTAAAATAATATCCTATTAATGAGGAAAACTGAAGAAACCGAAAAACAGTATTTTAAGTAGTATGATGTGTAGCATGCAAGATTCTACAATTTTGTTAAAAGATGGTTTGTCATGTCAAACAGTTGATGAAATAAAATACATTTTACATACATTTCTATGTACTTTCCCTAATCTCACAATTATCATGTATGCTGGACAACTTTCTGACTTTTGAAGTGGCTTGGCATAAATGTAATAAGAAAACATTTCTCAATGTCACAGTCAACGATATCTTCAAAATTTGACTCTTGGCAAAAATCTGATGTTTCAGGGGATTTTTTGACCAAGACAATTATATATTGTTCTTTATGCATTAAGCATCAACTGTCAACTTTGGCCTGGAAACTGTCTCGTCTTTGTTTGCTAATAAAAGCCTCTTTCAGGAATAAAGCAGCAAAAATGCAGCATTTTTTCAATGATGACAAAAGGACTGCTTTGTACAACGCAATGGATTTGAAAAATTGTAAATTTCTGGTCTTGATTGGCTCAATGACAACCTTTATAACACCAGGGGGTGTTTCACAAAGATCCGAAGTTGACCTTAACTCTAAGTTGGACTTAAAAATTATGGAGAGCCAGTTGTAGCCTTAAAATAAATATATCCAAAAGCGAAAATTCAAGTATTTTAGACTCTTCATAAATTTCACATCAAGAACATGAAATCTCCTTGATAATAGAAAATATGAATGATTTGAATCAATATTTTTTGCCTTTTAAAATAGCTTTTTACAAAATATTTGTATAGATGCAAACGGCTTTCCATAATTGTTAAGTCCAACTTAAAGATAAGTTCATCCTAGGATCTTTGTGAAACACCCCCCAGCATAGCTTACTTTTGCAATGGAAACAGTTGAATGATATTGAAGCCTTTGGTATATCTATCCCATGATAAATACAGTGTGGCACAGGGAGATTATGTTTGTGGCATATGAACAATTAAGCTTGGCCCAGTTTAACTGCAAGTTATGAGTTCAGACCTTTGACATGCAAGCCCTCTAAACAAAGTAAGCGGCCAACTGTGACATCTTGTCCTTGGGTTTTCCCCTGCCTCTTCCTCTGCCCCGCCCCCTGCCCCTCCCCCTACCACGCCCTCTCCCAACGGTACCGCCTCCTCCGCCACGCCTGCGACGGAACCTGGCATGCTGGGCCTCCGTGAGAGGGGTCAAGATGGGGTCACAGAAGATACATCCTTTGTGGTAGGTCTCGCCACCCTCCAGTGGGGTTTTGTTCTGAGGAAAAATAAAAAGGAATAATTAAAATTAATATGAGAAAGAATGGTGAGGCTCACATACATGTAATTTATCAAATCCATTTGGCAAAAAAAGAGACAGAGATAAATGGGCATTAAAAAGAAAGTTCAACCTGATATTCAGTTGGTTTTAACAAAAGCAGAAAAATGAGAAAAATGAGAACAATGATACATGTAATTTATCAAATCCTAGTTGGCAAAAAGAGACAGAGATAAATAGGCATTAAATAAAAAGTTCAACCTGATATTCAGTTGGTTTTAACAAAAGCAGAAAAATGAGAAAAATGAGAATGATAATAATAATTAACTGTAACTGTTTAGGAAAATCCCCTAAAAACAAGAAGAAAAAGAAGAAGAAAAAGTGATGAGTTTCTGAGGTTTTAATCCCCAAGCAAATACTGGTAACTCTGTGATCTACATTCTGAGCACTATAAGCTATTAATACAAACACAATAAGTATTCCATTTCCTCCATCTAAATATTTTAATCCATCTGTGACCTAAATAACACCATTGCACATTTGTTATAAACCACCAAGATTATTGACTTTAAGTTAGACTTAACTATGGCAGGTCATTCATGCTACTGGTTGCTCTCACAATTATGACCATTGGATAATGTTTTTTCCTTCAACAATGAATTATCAAAAAATGTAGAAGACTTGAGATCATGATATGTACCTCCCTTGAGAGACCAATGCCAGTAAATGGCGAGAGTAAACAGTGGCATGTACAGCCTGCCATAGTTCAGTCTACCCCCTTGGTCATTTCAGTTCACGATCCCAACCGTGACCATCGGAGCTCGGATCCTTTTTCTCTTATTATTCAGTGCCCTGATCTCACAAGCCAAGTTTTAGTTTGTCAAAGGCAATGGAATATGTACCGGTATCTCTCCCATTGTCATTGTCTTGCATGTAGAAGTTTATTGGGGCATTAGCACCCGTTAATCCATATGGTCTAAAGGAAAAGTGGATGGCTCAGGCCTATTAAATGTAGAGGTATCGTGGTCGAGTGGATATCTCTTTGGCCTGTGGATCACAAGGTTCTTTGGCAAGACATTGATCTACATTTGGTACACTCAACCCAGGTGAGGTAAATTGGTACCTGGTAAGATTATTTCTTGAAATGCACTGTGGGCTGATAACGGCTGCTGGAGCTAAGCTAGAGTAATAATTTCCAAAACTCTTTGGAGCCCATAGAGACCTTATTTCATAGAATGTGTATGCGCTATACAAGAACTGAATATTATTTATCATTACCGTAATCATTTTTGGAAGAGAAAATATCAAAAAGTCGGGGTGCGGCCTATGCGGCGAAAGAGTAAAAAAACTTTTTTTTTTTTAGTTTTTTTTTTGTTTTGATTTATGGCGCTATGCCTGGCAATGTCTCCCAGCTCAGTAATCAGTGTGTTGACTCACCACTAGGAAACTACAACAACACTAAAATTTGTCTGTCATCTTGGTTTGAAAGTAATCTTTCTAATAGATCTCAATATGTAGTTTATAATTATAATTCCTCAATTTTTTTATATAACAAATGGTGTACCACAAGGTTCTATCCTAGGACCTAGTACTCTATTGTTTTTAATTCACATTAATGATCTTACACATTCTTCTAAAAACGACATTGTTACTATTATTTGTGACAAGTTTACAAGCACAAATCAGCGCCTTTAACTGCACCTCGATGTTAAATGAAGGTCCTTCCCCGCGTGGGTTTTCGGCAGCAAAACAACAATAACAACCGCACAATTTTTTTTTTTTTTTTTTTTTTTTTAATTTTAAATGTCAAAATCGGGGGTGCGGCCTAAACGATTTTAATGCGGGAAGGGCATTTTTTTGTAATACGTTGGATTTAAAGCGGGTTTTAAGCTTCTGTGTGAACGGGCCTTCAAGTCTACTAACAGCAGAGCACTTTATTAGTCATCGAGGTAAATATCACAACCATTAAGCTGTAAAAACAATGAAGTACATGTACCAAGAATAACACGCCATTTATAATGCACTTTAAATGGTAAATTAGACTGGACGCTTAAATAGATGCAGTAGGTCAAACAAGGAAAGGATACCACGAAATCAACCAACTTGAGTTCAGGGGCGTCGCTAGACCTTTTTCAGTGGGGGTGTAGAGGCCAACGATTACCGACAAAACTAGCCCCCAATTACCGACAAAATTAAATGTCCCAATATCTACAAATTTAACCCTATAAACCCGGGGCCGAAGGCTAAATGGTTTTTCCTATGGTCTATTTATAGTACTTGCGTATGCGCAAATGGTCATTTTCCTCGACGACATAGATATACGAATTATTTCATCAACTTAGTCAGCATCATAGCTATATATTTTAATGCAGGCGCGGAACAAGGGTCTTATTTTAAGGAGGGCGGTAGTGAGCACGCGAATCACTGAAAGAGCGCGCTTTGCGCGCTCATTATGGGTTGTGGGTGATAGGCCTCCCGCGCGAAGCTCGGAAGCTTAGACGTTTCCTTTAATTATTAGGAAAAGAAGACGATTTATTGTACCGTTCTCGACTGTTAATCCTTGTCTGAATAAAGTTTTCCCGCCCTCACTTTTTGACGTTTCATTAAATTATTAGAGAAAGTAGACGATTCGTTGAACCGTGCTCGACTCGTCTAAACGAAGTTTTCCCCTCCCGCGGAATTTTGGGCGTTTCATCAAAATATAGAGAATCATAAATAATATAAATAAAGTTCCCCCCCCCCTCCCGAGCGAAGCGTGAAATTTTTGACGTTTCATTAAATTATTAGAGAAAGTAGACGATTCGTTTAACCGTGCTCGACTCGTCTAAATGAAGTTTTCCCCTCCCGCGCGAAGCGCTGAATTTTGGGCGTTTCATCAAAATATAGAGAAAGGAAGACGATTCATCGTACCGTTGTTGACTCTTAATCCTTGTTTGAATTTAGTTTCCCCGAAAATTTTAAACCTCTGATTGCTTTAGCTGATATTATAGGAAAATGAAACTTTGAGAAAATCCCCCCCCCCCCCCACTCCGGGGTCGGAATGACCGCATGCGTGTTACCAAAATGTCCGATAAAGGGGTACTTTTCACGCACCAAAGTCCGGCTCGTACATACACAAAATTGACTTTACACACCGGACTTAGGGGGTGTTTTCAAAAGGAGGGAACACGCATATGCGTACCCTAAATAACACTGAGTGGGGGGCCGGGGAGACCATACAGGTATTGTAGTTGTAGTCACTCTCGAAGTCGTCACATCGGATAAAAAGTCACAGTTCGTAGGGAAAAAATTTTGTCGGCCGACCGACAATATACATCTCACCGACTTCAAACTTCTGCATTGATATAGTACACGAGGATCGAGCAAGAATACCGACACAGCTGACCCGACACAGCAACATATTTACCCGTGTCTTTCTTGCGCCCTCGACGAGACGACTCCACCCACCAACCCCCTCTCTCTTTTACTCCCACTCCTTCGCTTTCAGGCTCTTACCTCCCCTCTCTCTCCTCTCTTTCATCCCCCGTTTCTTTTGTTTCCCTTTTCTATTTTTTCTCTTTTTTTTCCTTTTCTTTCTTTTCTTTCTTTTCCTTTCTTTCCTCTCCTCTTTTTTTTTTCTTTTTTCTCTTTTCTTTCCTTTCTTTTCCTTTCTTTCCTTTCTTTGCTTTCTCTTCCTTTCCTTTCTTTGCTTTCTTTTCTTTCTTTTCTTTTCATTTTCTTTCCCTTTCCCTCTCCCTCTCTTTTTTCCCCTCCCCCTTTTCTCATTTTTCCCCGACGGCAGCGCAAATTTACCGACAATATCCTGACAGGTGGGGGGGGGGGGTGTCGTACCCCCCCCCCCCTTTGGAGACGCCCCTGCTTGCGTTGACCACTTAAAGGGGAAGTCCACCCTGGTAGAAGCAGAGAGAGGAAGAGGAACAGGTTAGTGAAAAATTGAGCAAAATCTGATTGAAAAAAGGAAAGTTATGCATTTTTAAAGTTAAACACAAATTACCAACTTTGTGACGTATTTTGTGAGGTCCACTCCAATTTGTTATGTAGTAACAAAATCTGAAATTTCTATTTTTCCCCTAGATATTTTCAATATTACATGCTGCCTAAGTACATGTATAACTATTGTAGATATGTTCCATATACAACCCCTGTGTGAAACAAATCAATTCCGTCATCAATGACTCAGAAAATTAAGGCTTATGAAATTTTCTGTACAGAACGAGTTGGGGAGGACCTTGCAAGATACTTCAGGGTTGCCGATTTGTGTTTCACTGATGACAGCTTTAAACAATTCACAACTTATCTAATTGTAATCCGAATTTGCTCAAATCTTTACTAATTTATTTGTCTCATTTTTCTGCTTTTAGTCATTCCAGTTTAATACCAGGGTGTACCTCCCTTTGAGGGTAAATGTAATACGCCATTCGGGACCCATTTCACAAAACTTGTCATCAGTGACAAACGGCAGTTTTTGTTATAAGCTAGTGAAATCCGTACTTCTGATTGGTCATCAGCAGATTTGTCATTGATTGTCGTCATTTGTCAATGAAAAAGGGCTTTGTGAAACGGGTCCCAGGTCCGTCGTTGTCTGGGTGATGGCGTTTCACGCACTAGATAACATAACCAGACACGCACCAATAATACTCGATTTGATATCATCATTTCTATATCATTCACCCGGATCATTCAGTTCTCCCCAGTGAAGTCATGGCTTTACATTCAAACACATACAGAAAGAAAGAGAGAGAAAAAAAGGGTGTTTTCCTTCAGCATGGCATTCTGAATGCCATTTATTGTTGCATAGTATAATTTACAATCATAATTCTGTTTTACTCTTGAATTCTGGTACAAGAGAAAAATTAGATTTATTACAGAATTCAACAAAATATTAATGATTACAAATTTACATTCAAAGAAAGAAGGAAAAAAGGGGGGGGGGGGAGAGGAAAAATATACATAACATTTCCTACTGGAGTTGCCTCAAATGTATGATATTGCCTGCATCATTGTATGTGAATTTAAAGTATACAAGTTAAAGGCAGGGTTTTCTACTGACACTACTTCAGATTTACGTTTACTGCCATCTGCTGCTCACAATGTCCCAATGTGTCGACAGCCATGTCCCACAATGCATTGCCAACCAAGGATTCAAGCGCGTGATGATGCTTGGGTACAAGAACCAGAAATCAAAAGCCATGTCCCACATTGCATTCAAGATTCAAGATCCAAGATTATTTCATTGGTCTATGCATGCAAACATTGCATATAAATTTTGCTTCCGATGGCTTTTTTGACAGTGAAAATACACACGATGACGCACGCTTGATGATGCTTGGGAACAGGAACAAGAAAATTGCTCTATGTACCCCTTCACCGAAAGATGTCACAAATGAAATACTCGACAATGATGGTAGCGATGTTGATCACATACCGTCTTTAAAGCCCTTCTGTCTCCAAACAGGGCCCCATTTCACAAAACTTGTCATCAGTGAAAAAAGACAGTTTTGTTGTTACAAGCTAGTGAAATCCTTGCTTCTGATTGGTTATCAGCAGACTTGCCACAGATTTTTGTCAACAGTCATTTGTCATTGGAAAAAGGCTTCGTGAAATGGGTCACAGAGGATGTCAATTTTTAAGAGACAAATAACAGTCAGTAACTGAAGCCAACTGGACAATGATTTTCATGGATGACTCAGAGATCTTCTATGACAATAATACAGTGTATGTCCTGTATACCCAGGGTAGCCTCGTCAGTATTAATACTGTTCTCACTAAGGACCCTGCTATCATATTTTTACCCGGCTTTTAGCTTCCAAGAATTCAAGCAATTTTTTCCTACCGGGTACCTATTTACCTCACCTGGCTGGAGTGTGGCTAATGTAGATAAATGTCTTGTCGGGACTCCAACCATGAACCATGTGATCCACACTCTTTGGGGGGGGGGGGGGGTTTCACAAAGATCCTAAGTTGGACTTAAAATTATGGAGAGCCATTTGTAGCCCTAAAATTAAATAAATTCAAAAGCAAAAATTAAAGTATTTCAGACTTTTTATAAATTCCACATCAAGAACATGAAATCTTCTTGATAATAGAAAATATGAATGATTTGAATCAATATTTTATGCCTTTTAAAATAACTTTTACAAAATATTTTCATAGATGCTAATGGCCTTCCATAATTGTTAAGTTCAACTTAGGATCTTTGAGACCACAACACCTTTGTAAACATATACATATACATGTTGGCCAATTGAATTGGAATTCAGGCTTGAAGTACATAATCATAACATGGAATAAGAAAAAACAACGACATAGAATCAACTAATCTAACAGAAATTAATATATAGAAATTATATAACATATTATATATCATAAGCCTCAATTACAAATATGTTTCTAAAATAATATCCTATTAATGAGGAAAACTGAAGAAACCGAAAACAGTATTTTAAGTAGTATGATGTGTAGTATGCAAGATTCTACAATTTTGTTAAAAGATGGTTTGTCATGTCAAACAGTTGATGAAATAAAATACATTTTACATACATTTCTATGTACTTTCCCTAATCTCACAATTATCATGTATGCTGGACAACTTTCTGACTTTTGAAGTGGCTTGGCATAAATGTAATAAGAAAACATTTATCAATGTCACAGTCAACGATATCTTCAAAATTTGACTCTTGGCAAAAATCTGATGTTTCAGGGGAGTTTTTGACCAAGACAATTATATATTGTTCTTTATGCATTAAGCATCAACTGTCAACTTTGGCCTGGAAACTGTCTCGTCTTTGTTTGCTGATAAAAGCCTCTTTCAGGAATAAAGCGGCAAAAATGCAGCATTTCTTTCAAAAATGACAAAAAGATTACTTTGTACAACGCAATGGATTTGCAAAATTGTAAATTTGTGGTCTTGATTAGCTCAATGACAACCTTTATAACACCAGGGGGTGTTTCACAAAGATCCAAAGTTGACCTTAACTCTAAGTTGGACTTAAAAATTATGGAGAGCCAGTTGTAGCCTTAAAATAAATATATCCAAAAGCGAAAATTCAAGTATTTTAGACTCTTCATAAATTTCACATCAAGAACATGAAATCTCCTTGATAATAGAAAATAAGAATGATTTGAATCAATATTTTTGGCCTTTTAAAATATCTTTTTACAAAATATTTGTATAGATGCAAACGGCTTTTAATAATTGTTAATACCAACTTAGAGATAAGTTCAACTTAGGATCTTGTGAAACACCCCCCAGTATAGATTACTTTTGCAATGGAACAGTTGAATGTTCTTAGAGCCTTTGGTATATCTATCCCATGATAAATATAGTGTGGACCGGTAGATAATTTTCATAGCATATAAACAATTAAGCATGGGCCAGCATTACTGCAAGTTATGAGTTCAGACCTTTGACATGCAAGCCCTCTAAACAAAGTAAGCAGCTAACTGTGACATCTTGTCCTTGGGTTTTCCCCTGCCTCTTCCTCTGCCCCGCCCCCTGCCCCTCCCCCTACCACGCCCTCTCCCGACGGTACCCCCTCCTCCGCCACGCCTGCGACGGAACCTGGCATGCTGGGCCTCCGTGAGAGGGGTCAAGATGGGGTCACAGAAGATACATCCTTTGTGGTAGGTCTCGCCACCCTCCAGTGGGGTTTTGTTCTATGGAAAAGTAAAAAGGAATAAGTAAAATTTAAAATGAGAAAGAGAATGGTGAAGCTTATATACATGTAATTTAGCAAATCCTTTGGGTTGAAAGAAAGAAAAAAAAAGAGTCAGAGATAAATGGGCATTATGTTAAATGGGTACCCAGGAGGATGCGACCGTTATTGTTGGTCAAACAGTTTTTGAGCGTCAAGTAACGCCTGGCTGGAATGCTCCCCTGAGAGCAGAGATTGTGCACACAGTGTGTGCTGGCCAGTATTGAATCCAATGACCGGGGTAATAGTATATCTGTAAAGCGCTTAGAGACATTTGTATTAAGCGCTATATAAAAGCAGAATATTATTATTAGAGGGGAAGTCCACCCTGATATTCAGTTGGTTTTAACAAAAACTGACAAGCGAAGTTTAAGGTATGTCAAAGGCAATGGAATATATGTATCTGTCCCATTGTCTCGCATGTAGAAGTTTATATGGGCATCAGGCCCTGGTCTGAAGGAAAACCAGATGACTTGGGCCAACTCATTAGGCCTGTCTTAATCAGGTCGAGTTTGCCAAATATCCCGCAATTTTAGACACAAACTAGCTTGAACGGGAGCAAATTAACCCATGTATGTCCCAAATAGGGGGATATTTTGGAAACAAGACAAAGATTCCTTGGGATATTTTCTTAACTAAATATCCTACTGATTGCAACTGCGGGCTGATGAAGCCGCAAACTGACTGTTTAATTTGCGATCGAGATAGTTAAAATAGTGGGTTATTTGGCAAACTCGAGCTGATTAAACAGGCCTATTCACAACATTGTGCAACTGACCTTGTTGAAGTTGACATTGAGTATGGAGGCATCACACTTTTCGCACAGGTGACCCGACAAGGTCACCTTGTGAGCATCCTCAAAGATGTTCATGATGATGTTGCATCTGAGAGAGAGAAAGGGGTACAAAAGAAGAAGATGGAGGAAAGAAATCAAAATATTGAAATTAATGTTGACACAACACATCTATGAGAAGATTAATTTTGCATAACAGAAAATTTCTCTAGAAATTTACAGTTACATCACATGTAACAGCCGAAGACCAATTTCTAGTGGCTACCTGTCAATTGTGGTCACTTTGGACTTTTCTTTGTGACCACTATCGACAGGTTTTGAAAGTGAATGTGTTATTATCCCAGTCATCAAACTCATGCCCACATCATGATGTGCATGAGGAGAAAGGGGGAGGGGTAGCCTAGATTCTGTCCGTTTTTATATATTCTTTATTCTAACAACCGTCAGGACTACAGTCACCGGTTCAGCGTTGAGGGCGTGTTATTTTCTCAGCTGATTGGGTGCTCGACACGTAAACAGACTAGGGGAGGGGGTGCACTCATTGTGAAAAAAAGGATGGGGCTCCCCCCCCCCCCCTCCTTTTGGGGGGGATGCCATCCATTATCCTACAGACCACCATCATTAAAGACGACAACAACTTTCCATCATCGTAGAGCAAATCTCACCGCAGAAACCCACATTAATTTTTCAAACAAGATGAGGGATAATACTGCAGGGGGTAGTTTCACAAAGATCCACTTTAAGTTGGACTTAACTATGGCAAGCCTTTCATGCCACTAGTTCCTCTAACCATGCCTGGCATTGGTTTCTCAAGGAGCATACAAATCATGGTCACAAATGTACAGAATTTACATTTTTCGATATAAAATATTATATAAAGATCATAATGCTGAGAGCAAATATTGGCATGAACAGCCCGCCATAGTTAAGTCCAACTTAAAGTTGATCTTAGTCTTTGTGAAACACTCCCCATAACCCACATTAATTTTTCAAACAAGATGAGGGATAATACTACAGAGGTGCTAGGATCATCAGACATTCACCCTTTTTTCCATCATTCATAGACCTCATACAAAATACATGTGCATACAGGTTCATGCATAATGAAAAAGAATCCTTGACCTGACCGATTATTAACCACGCAAAACTTGAGTGTCACAAAGTATTTTTCTTTGTTTCAGGGTCCCCTTTCTTCTGGGGGGTGTTTCACAAAGATCCCAAGTCGAACTTATCTCTAAGTTGGACTTAAAAATTATGGAAAGCCATTAGCATCTTTGAAAATATTTTGTAAAAGTTATTTTGAAAGGCATTAATTGTTTATTCAAATCATTCATATATTCTATCATCAAGCAGATTTCATGTTCTGGAAGTGGAATTTATAAAAAGTCTAAAATACTTGAATTTCTGCTTTTGAATATATTTCATTTTAAGACTCCAATGGCTGTCCATAATTTTTAAGTCCAACTTAGAGTTAAGTTCTACTTAGGATCTTTGTGAAACACCCCCCAGGAGTTGCATGGTATACATAACATCTTTTGAATTTTCAAAAGGACTAAACAAAATTCTTAGTAGAAAATATTAGAGACATTGTTGAAACTTAGGAAGCTTAGTATCCAGCTTTCAGCTTACAAAGTTTAAAGAGAAGGTTGAGTTCTGAGGAGAGGTGAAAAATAATTTGTGAGCGTTATCATTGTTATTATGCAAGTGTGGAAGAACATAAGAGTAAAAATGTTCCCTGAAAAGCATGGTTCTTCAAATGCCTTCATATTCTAAATATGACAAGTAACAGCTTAAAAATGAGGCCCGATTTTTATGCTGCATGTTTGTGTAGTCCAGTATACATCTTTCTGTGCACAGTGCTTGTTACTTTACCAAGACTGGGCCAAATTTTTGATCATTTTGATGACCTTGCAGTACACACCAATACTTATATGCTACATGATAAAACTTTTCTGATCGATTCCACACCGTTACTCTCACAATGCAATCGCATGATCAGAACTCAACTTTATCTTTAAATAGTGCAGTGATGTTTTCTTGCTAGAGGTTCATAAGTATTCAAATTGGGGTGTATGGAGAATGTGAAGATTGAATTTCCGTAATGTGACTCGAAAACCGGAGGCTTGATAACAATGAAACATACAGAATAAATAAATTAATGTCGAGGGTTGAGGACAGTTTTCAGCTAGGTAAATGCTTTTCTTGGAAATAGGACTTCATACTAATGTCAAATACAGTAAAAAGAAAGAAGTGATGTCTTAAGTGACAAGACTTCCAAGGTTAGTCATTTATAATGGATGGGGAGTTGTACAATGAGGTGGAGTCGATTTCATATCCTGGCAATATAGATTTCAAATGAATGTCAAATAGAGAATAAATCAAGATATATGATGTCTCAGAGACTTCAGAGTTATCCATTTATTCAAGAGATCATTTTGAGCAGAAATGTACACGTCTTTGCAGCTTATGATTTCATTTCTACCCTCTCTCTCTCTCTTTCTGCCTTTTGCCCCTCTGTTTGCTTTTCTCTTTCTCTCACTTGCTTGAGCTGTCTGTCTCTTCTTCTATTTTATCATGGGAAGTTGTGGTATTATTGTTGTTGTTGTTTATATAATTTGCTATTTATGTGTGAATGCATTCATAATGTGACTCAGAATAATGTACTGTCTGATGAGATTTGGAAGAGTGTTAACTCATTCTTCGTCAGCATTAACTTAAAGGGGGTGTAGCATGGCAAATACTGGTTAACGCCATCTACAACTTTTTTTGGACAACTGCACCTAAACGAATGGACTTTATTAACGGTCAGTGCGCGCAATAAAACTTGAAGCTGGAATTAATGAATGAATGAATGGATAGATGAATAAAAGGATAAATTAATGAATGGCTGAGTGAATGAATGCATGAGTGAATGAATGAATGAATGAACGCATGAACAAATGAATGAATGAATGAATGAATGGATGAGTGGAAGAATGGATGAGTGAATGAATGAATGGATAAATGAATGCATGGATGCATGAGCGAATGAAAGAATTATTAAATGGATGAGTGAATGAATGAATGAACGAATGAATGGATGAGTGAATGAGTGAACGAGTGATTGAATGAATGGATGAATGAATGCATGGATGGATGAGCGAATGAAAGAATTATTAAATGGATGAGTGATTGAATGAACGAATGAATGAATGAGTGAATGAGTGAATGAGTGAATGAGTGAATGAATGAGTGAATGAATGAATGAGTGAATGAATTAATTTATTAACTAATAAATGGATGAGTGAATGAACGAATGAATGAATGAGTGAATGAGTGAATGAGTGAATGAGTGAATGAATGAGTGAATGAATGAATGAGTGAATGAATTAATTAATTAACTAATAAATGGATGAGTGAATGAATGAATGAGGGAATGAGTGAATTAATTTATTAATGGATGAATAAATAAATTAATGAATTAAGATTAATTAAGTAATTATTGGATGAATGAATGAATGAATGAATGAATTTATAACGGTGGGAAATTTAACACAGGTAGGGAGTGTCACCTGCATTTCAAAGGCATGGAGACTTTACATGAATAAGTATAGGAAAATATGAAACGATCTGTTGCAAACATTAATGCCTCATAAATGTTGCTACTCGAAAATTTTTGAAGAGATAGTAGAAGTACATGTATGGAAAAGAATAAAGTTCTGACATGAAAATGATAACTTCTCGTGCTGCAAATTTTGCTGAAGCTTAAAAAAGGTTGTTCATTTTTTTTTGAGGTGACAGAGCTTTGGGGAAAAGTATCCATCAACTACAGAAAGTAAAAGCAATCAATTAATAATGCTCACTGAAGCTTAATGGATTATTCATAACAATGAAAGGTCAATGCGGATTTCATGGATAACGTGTCGTTATTTACAGATCTGATGTCCATAAATAATGCCGCCTTTGACCTTGTATTCAATCATACTGCGTTTCAACTCAAACATGGAAAATAATTCATAAATTCAGCGGCAAGAGAACGTGGGGGATAAGTATGACTTTGGTCCTCGGATATGATATCAATGAGTGATAGGGAAGGGAAGAACCTTTCAAGTCATGCATGCAATCCCCCGAGGGTTGAGATTATTCATACAGGCTGACCTTTGTTATGAATGTTTCATCCATGTGTGAACTAATCCCCTGTGGACATGAATTATGCAGGGTTGTAGACATATAAGTTACTATGAGAAAGATAGTCACACAAGGCTCTGGTTAAATATTAAAGATTAAAAGCTTAACAGATTAATCCTTAGTCACACGTTTACTAAGAGTCTGCAAGTACATAGATCAGTTTTGCAGCCTCACATTTGCACCTATTATTCTCATTACCTTATTCCTTATCATCATCATTTTCATCATGATCATCATCATCTGTACACCACATGGTTTGCGATTTGATTCCTGATGCGGCACTAATGTCCTTTGGCAAGACATTAATTTACATTTGCTTCTCTTCACCCAGGTAAAGTAAATGGTTAACTAGTAGTAAGAAATTCCTTGAATGCTTTAGCGCATTATCATGGCAGCTCAGCTGCAGCCTGAGTAATTTTATACTTTATTTTATGCGTGGAAGGGTACTATATTCATATAGAAGCTGCGCTTTATAAATGGACAGTATTATTATTATTATTATTTTTATCATCATCATCATTATTGCCATCATCGTCATCATCATCATTGCCATCATCATCATCTTCCTCACCATCATCATCATCACCATCATCATCATCACCACCACCATCACCATCACCATCACCACCATCATAATCATCATCACCATCTTCATATCATCGTCTTCATTGTACCTCTTCCTCTTTCTTATAATAATCATCATCATCACCATCCTCCTCCTTATCATCATCATCATCTTCATCACCATCGTTATCTTCATCACCATCGTTATCTTCATCACCATCGTTATCTTCATCATTATCATCATCATCATCTTCATCATTATCCTTCTCAACCTCCTCCACCTCCTTATCATCCTCATCATCATCATCATCATCATCATCATCATCATCAACATCATCTTCATCATCACCACCACCATCATCATCATCATCTTCATCGTCACACTCCTCCTTCTCATCATCACTATACATACTTGTTGCAGGCGAGTCTCCACTTGGGTGCTGAGGAAGGGTCCAACACCATTACCCCCTCATCGCATTCAATACACTGAGCCACGCCCAGCATGGTTAAGGAGTGGGCACAGGTGGGATGGGTGCATCCGTTGCACCCCTGTCCCTTCTTCATCTCCGTGAAAGGGGGGTGACTGAAGCAGTAGGGGCACACTGGGTAGCTCTGTGGATGGTAGAGAGGGTCAAAAACAGGTTAACATTCAATACACTGAGCCACGCCCAGCATGGTTAAGGAGTGGGCACAGGTGGGATGGGTGCATCCGTTGCACCCCTGTCCCTTCTTCATCTCCGTGAAAGGGGGGTGACTGAAGCAGTAGGGGCACACTGGGTAGCTCTGTGGATGGTAGAGAGGGTAACAAAACAGGTTAACATTCAAAACACTGAGCCACGCCCAGCATGGTTAAGGAGTGGGCACAGGTGGGATGGGTGCATCCATCGCAACCCTGTCCCTTCTTCATCTCCGTGAAAGGGGGGTGGGCTGAAGCAGTAGGGGCACACCGGGTAGCTCTGTGGGTGGTGGAAGAGAGGGTAACAAAAACATGTTAACTGAGAATTATGTTCATGCTAAAGATAGGAAGTTATGGAGAACCTGTGTCTGATGTACCGGTATGTGCTGATCTTGTGTCTGTAAACTCTTTTATGGAGATTGGAGAAAGGTGTCTAATGCTAATGCATTGGAAAAAGTAAATGATCAGAAATTATGAGTAATCATTGTTTATAACAATTAAGATGAAGATCTATCTATGCCTCAATGAAATGGACCTCGAGACACAGGTCCTAAAATTTTACAAGGAGATGCATTTATAAACAATTTTGTTTTAAACGCTGCTGTTTTAAACAGTTCTCGATAGTTTATGGAGCTTGATAGATCTGTTCTGAGGGGGATTTGAATTCTCCTTGCACACCCTCTCCTCCTGTCTGTCTGTCTTCCTTTTTCTCCCTGCTCCTTTTCTCGCTATATCCTCATCTCTACATTCTCTACAGTCTTTCTTACTCTCCACTTCTCCTTCTTTCTTACTCTGTCCCCTGTATCACTTTTCTTATACATTATATTACATATATTATGTGTCTCTCTATCTCTCTCTCTCTATTGCTATTTTCTTTACCTTAGACAGTATATTTTTCTAAATGAACAAATCTTTGTTCATTATTTTGGTAAAATAGTGTAAAATCAAATTTCACATCTGTTCTGCATTATTTTCACTTGCTCAACAGTCTAGATAAAATTCACTACTCTTTTTATATGTAATCAAAGCTCACCTTTACATTATTTCAGCTACATATAGGTTTTTGTTTTTTTTATCACTCAGGCACATACCAAATAAGGAACAAAGATTTGTTCATTTTAAAAAGATAAACTATTCTCAGTGCTTATTCTGTTCCCAACTTTCTCTTCTTCTCTTTTTCTTTTACAACTAATTTTTACCTTTCCCTTCGGGCCTGAAGACCACAGGACCAGCTCAAAATCATCCAGGGGGCATCTGATCTCTTTGTAGAGTTTGATGGAACCGTTCTGAGGGAGGCTGTACGTCTCCTCGCAGGTAGGGCAGTGAAGGCGCATCGGCTTGGCCGAGATGTACTTCATGAACCGGTGGCACTTTCCGCATCTGTGGATGACAAAAGGAAAGGGCATTTTGCGAAACGTTTCTGTCTTATAAAGAGTTGCGATTGATCCGGATCATTGCAAGTCCCTGCGTCAATCGCAAGTTTACAGCCTTCTATGTCTGATGTTGAGATTGATATCAATTACATATAATCGTGATTAATCACAACTGTTTATAAGACAGTGCCCTGGGCTGTGAGTGGCAAATGTAGATGAATGCCTTGCCAGAGTACATCAGTGTCCTGTTAGGAATCAAACCTACGGCCTTTGCATTTCAAGTCAAGTGCTTACACCACTCAACTATGACACTTGATATTGATATTAGTGTAGTGAATATGAAATTTAAAAACGTAGACCACTTGTCTCCCAATGTGTTGATGTATACACTACACCATGAAAATTCTACAAATTATCATCGTATTTTATATTTCTCACCTCAATCACAATCACTGCTGTAACAGTGATCACCATTATCAAAATTATAATCACTGTTAGAAGAAATATAAAATTAAAATCATTATCACCATCACTATATGTCATCATCATCATCCGCATCATTGTCATTATCATCATCATCATCACTATCACCGTCATCATCATCATAGTTGCTGTCCCAAACATCACCATCACCACCAACGCTAACACCATCATAATCACCACCATCATCTGCATATCATCATCCTCATCATTAATATCACCATTATTGTCATCACCACCAACACTTATCAGCATCATCATCATCAGCATCATAACTATCCTCATCATCACTTTCACCATCCTTCTCCCGCTCCTCCCCAACCCCCTCCTCCTCCTCATCATCATCATCCTCCCTATCATTACCTGGACATGGGTTTCCCGGTGGCAGCCAGAGGCGAGAAGGAAACCTCAAACAGATCGTCCATGGCCTGTATGTGATCTACAAAGTAGAGGAACTTCCTGGTGAAGATGTCTATGGTGTGTATCAGAACAGAGTTGAAGTCGGCCTGGCCATGCGCGATCAGGTTTAGCTGCTCCTCCACCGCAGATCGCATGGTGGGCAGAGACAGGTCTGGATCAATCTATTAATTGGAAGCAGCGAAATGAGATTTTAATCATGATTAGAATGTGTATGAGAACAGAGTTGAAGTCGGCCTGGCCATGCGTGATCAGGTTTAGCTGCTCCTCCACCGCAGATTGCATGGTGGGCAGAGACAGGTCCGGATCAATCTATTAATTGGAAGCAGCAAAATGAGATTTTAATCATGATTAGAATGTGTATGAGAACAGAGTTGAAGTCGGCCTGGACGTGAGTGATCAGGTTTAGCTGCTCCTCCACCGCAGATCGCATGGTGGGCAGAGACAGGTCTGGATCAATCTATTAATTGGAAGCAGCAAAATGAGATTTCAAGCACAATTAGAGGTGTGTACTATATTTTTAACACAATGCAGTAACTGTCAATTGCATGGGCACTGCTATTTAACTGGTATTGTATGAAATTAGTTTTTAAGAAAAGGTGAAAAAAAATTGATTTCGATTCAGATTTCAGGCCTAATATGGGACTATAAAACGTCAAATAACTTTGCAAAGAATGGCCTGATTTGTTTCACCAAAACATGAACCTCAAATTGAAAAACTGCACAAACAGATATACTGCTATCAACAGGCAGAGATAGATTTTTACAAAATAATCGGGGGGGGGGGGGGGCTCGGTCAGAACAGACTACATGTGGAGATAAGAATAAAAGGTCTCTCTCTCTCTCTCTAAGTGCCATATTGTTTGACTTTGGCGATCATGCTGTTCCACAAACCTCGGCTCCTAGCCTTCTGTATTAGCACCACTTCCTAGTTATTTCACTCCTCTCTCTTCTACCAATTTATGCAGACTGTCCATCCAAAGTATCTTCCTTCTTCCCCTACTCCTCCTTCCCACAATTTTCCCTGTCAAAGCCAGATTCTCTAGGCCTTCTTTACTTGTAATGTGACCCATGAACTTTAACTGCCTAATCAACATCTCACGTATCATTTTCCTTTGCACTCCAGCTCTTCTAAGAACTTTCTTATTACTAAATTTGTTAGTACAAGGGATTTTCACCATTCTTCTTAAAAACCACATTTCGCAACTTTCCAACTGCTTTTTGATATCAAAGGCTAAAGAGGTAAAAGGTATGTACAGCAATTACAAGCAACTAAAAATTTGACATCCTCGTTTGGAAGTCAGCATCTAAGAGTTTATAAAGAAGGACAGAGACGTAAATATTCTAAAATAGAATGAAATACTGATAATACCAAACAACAACATTACCTTTTGGTATCCATGGACCAGAACAATGCCAAGCCTTGTGGGTACTAGACGACGCCCACTCTCCACCTTCACATAGTTCCTCTGACAGATGTTCTCGATGTGAACGGGTATGCTGGCGTCTGTACCTACACCGTGCTTCTCCATGAGGGAGATCAGTTCACTCTCGGTCAGATAGTCCGGAGGGCTGGTCTGGCGTTCACTCAGCTTGGCCTAGAGAGAGAGAGAGAGAGAGAGAGAGATAGGAATACAAATATTGACTGAATGCATTTGTATACTACTACATTCAAACCTGCTTAAGTTACCACCTGTCTACAAAGACCACATTTTTTGTTTCCCTTGAAAATAGTTTCTCATTGAAACATGTACTAAAGGAACCTGCCTACGAAGATCACCTTTTGTGTTTCCCTTGGGCGGTCGCTCGCTATAGAAAGGTTTGACTGTACAATGAAGGCATTACTTCAGTTACTGATTGAACATTAGTCGAGTTGTGAAAGGAACTGCATATTTGCCAACCTTCTGTGGCAAAAAGTAGGACTTTCTGAAGGTAGGTATTCAGTATATTTTATAAGATTCATAAGCTTCATATCTTTTGTCCATTTAAAGATGGAAATTTGTGGTATTAGCATGTTAAATGTATACATCAAAAGACCAGCAAGGCACCATTTTACAAGTACACACATGCCACTCCAACCGCATTAACATTTGCATCCTGCTTCCATATCCTACTTCATATACCGATAGTTGTAATTGATATCAATCTCAAATAAGTTGTGATTGATATCAAATTTTTGTAAGACAGGCCCAGGATACCTCTAAAAAACTGTATAAAGAGAAGAGATTACCTCGTCAATGTGGCAGATGTCTCCCTTGGTGACGTTGGGAAGGTTCTCTTCGTCTTGGATGGCCTGCCAGGGCATGACCGCAGTGAAGCCATCGCTTATCAGGGTCTTACCGGTGCAGTTGAAGCCCTCCTCCCCGATCATCAGACGGATGGTGGTGAGCAGGTAGCGGCAGTCGGGGCTCACCTAGAGGAGAAAAGAACAGAAGTACATGAGTACAAGTGCAAATAATGGTGATGATGAAGCTGATTATGATGATTATGATGCTAATTATGATGACCATGATACTGATTATGATGATGAAGATGCTGATTATGATGATGATGATGATGACGATGCCGATTATGGTGATTATGATGCTGATTATGATGATGAAGGTGATTATGATGCTAATTATGATGATGATAGTGATTATGATGCTGATTACGATGATGACGATGCTGATTATGGTGATTATGATGCTGATTATGATGCCTTCCACTCCGATCATCAGACGGATGGTGGTGAGCAGGTAGCGGCAGTCGGGGCTCACCTAGAGGAGAAAGGAACAGAAGTACATGAGTACAAGAGCAAATAATGGTGATGATGAAGCTGATTATGATGATTATGATGCTAATTATGATGACCATGATACTGATTATGATGATGAAGATGCTGATTATGATGATGATGATGATGACGATGCCGATGATGGTGATTATGATGCTGATTATGATGATGATGGTGATTATGATGCTAATTATGATGATGATGGTGATTATGACGCTGATTACGATGATGACGATGCTGATTGTGGTGATTATGATGCTGATTATGATGCCTTCCACTCCGATCATCAGACGGATGGTGGTGAGCAGGTAGCGGCAGTCGGGGCTCACCTGGAGGAAAGGGACAGAAGTATTGAAATAAAGGTGAAGTTATGATGACAAGGAAGGTGATGCTGATTATGATGGTGATGATGCTGATTATGATGATGACGATGCTGATTATGATGCCTTCCTCCCCGATCATCAGACGGATGGTGGTGAGAAGGTAGCAAAGGTCTGGGCTTACCTGGAGGAAAGGGACAGAAATAAATAAAGGTGATGATCGCAAGTGAAAATAATGATAATCATGATGCTAATTATGATGGTGATGATGCTGATTATGAAGCCTTCCTCCCCGATCATCAGACGGATGGTGGTGAGAAGGTAGCAAAGGTCTGGGCTCACCTGGAGGAAAGGGACAGAAGTATTGAAATAAAGGTGATGATGTAGAGGAAGGTGATGATTACAAGTGAAAAAAGTAACAAATGATGATACTTATAAGAATAATAATAGTGGAGTCTTGTAAAGTGCTCATGTCTGGCATTTTGCGACTCCTGGTGCTCTATTATGATTACCCTGGCTTTACAGCACTCAAGCATTTCAAAAAATTTATTCCAGCCAGGTACCAATTTACCTTACCTGGGTAGAGTGTGGCAAGTGTAGATTAATGTCTTCCAAAAGACTTCAGTACTTTGACAGCGATTCGAACCCTGTACCTCACAGTTCCCAGTTCGAAGACTTATCCACTGGATCACAACACTTTTTTTCAGTCCATCCCTCAAAACATTCAGAGAATACCTTCCTATTGCGTACCCATCAACCCTGATTTCAACAATCAAAGCCTATCTGCACTAGTTTAGCCAGGAGGGATTAGACCTCCCTACATGGTCACTGACAGGTGCTAACATCATTAAATCAGCTCCCAATAAACATAAGAAAAAGGGGATCATGGCGGACCAACTGTCACCGATTAAGCATTGTTGGCTATATAGAGGGCACAAGTGGCTATAAGTAGTGCAGTGGAGCTTTAAAGCTTATCTGTACTAGTTTATAGGAGAGATTATATCTCCCTGCATGGCCACTGGCAGGTGGTTATCTCATCAAACCAGCTCTCAATTAACATAAGAACCATGGGGGACCAACAGCCACCGATTAGGCATTGTTTGCTATATAGAGGGCGCAAGTAGCTATAAATTGTGCGGTTGGGCTTTAAATATACTCACTGTAGCGATGAAGTGCCTGGCTATGTACTCATACAGCCTCCATGCCTCTCCTCCCACCTCGCTCTCGTTAGCGGCTCTCATGGGTGTGATAGGTGGATGATCTCCGACGTCGGTTCCTTTCCTGGGCTTGGTGAACTCTCCGTCGAGGAGGACCTTTACTTCGGACCTCCAGGGCGCGGACATCTGCTGCCGCAAGGTACCCCTGAAAATTAAGGGAGATGGTAGTCAGTTTCCATGTTCTTAAGGTCTTAATTCACTGACACCAGTATAAGTTGCGGTTAATATCAATTCTTTTTAAGACAGGGCCCTGACTTGGTGGGAATACCATTAATGGGTGTGCAAAGTCTTGCACACAGCAAACCTGTGGTCCTATCAGGAAATACCCCCTAGTCTTTCAGAGTCTTCATTTGATGGAAATTTAAGATAATGACTTTTCCATACGGGGCAACTGGCGGAAAATGCTCAGCATTACATAGGGTCTGTTGGTCATAGGCTAAACCTGGTGATTGACAACACCCGTTATTGGGTAAACATTTAATGGTGTCAAATTTCCCATGAGTCTGAGATCCCACTCCTTTGTGTCTTTAAAGAAAACGAATATTGATTGAAATGAAAATGTCAGTGACCATGCTGTCAATGGAGAATTTCCAACAAACTTAAGAGAAACAAGCATCTTCTGGATGTATAAATATCAGTATTTTTTAATGGCTAGAATGTGACGAGCTGGTCATTTTTATCGTTTTATTAACTCACTTTCTTAAAATGTCTGGAGGATCTGTTCGGGACTGCTTACCATCTTACTGATGGTTCTAACAAATTATCCATGCAATTTCTACTTTATTCTTTGTTTTAAAAATATATTTTACTAGATTTCCCATTTATTACAGCATAAAAAATGAAAAGTAGAGAGATTCGCAACATTAAATATTTGCAATTTATGACAGTTCCTTGCATCAACACAGCCATCATTCAAAATTCTAGAAAAAAATTGTTTTTAGAATTAACTGGTAAATACTAAAGTGATCTCATTTGAGATATGATGATGATGATGATGATGATGATGATGGTGGTGGTGGTGGTGATTATGAAGATGATGCAATTATTGGAATAAGCAGAACTTCTGTGCCATGAAACTTGCATTATTCACAATTTGTGCCAGATTCATGAAGGCTTTTTAAATATTGGTAGTTTTAGCGGAAACTGGTGATGCTAATCTGGGCCCTGTATCATAAAACATGATATCAATAACAAGTTACATTGCCTGTTATAGCTACTGAAATCATGGCATATATAATTGGCTGAGAGCAGATTTGTCATAGAAATTAGCATTTGTTATTGGTAACTAGTTTTATGAAACCGGGCCCTGGGACCCATTTCACAAAGCCTTTTTTCAATGACAAATGACAAAAATCAGTGACAAATCTGCTGATAACCAGTCAGAAGCAAGGATTTCAGTACCTTATAAAAGAAACTGTCATTTGTAACTGATGACAAGTTTTGTGAAATGGGGCCCTGATCTTACTTACTTGAGGTCAAAGCTCTCAGGGTAGCTGGTTGTCTCTGTTCTTGGGTAGCTGATGTACCCCTGTATGTAGAGCCTCTCGGCTATCTGCATGGCATGGTGGGGGCTCATGCCGAGGGATGCACTCGCCACACGCATCAGCTCTACCGTGTTCAGAGCTTGGGGGCGCTGTTTGGCTTTCTCCTTCTGCGACACCGATGTAATCCTAGTCGGTGAACAGAAAAAGCATTGAAAGTGCTATTACAGTAAAACCTGTCTATAAAGACCACTCAAGGGAAACATAAAAAGTGGTCTTTATAGGCAGGTGGTCTTTATTGAATAGAGTTCATTTATTACAAGTTCTAATGAGAAACTACTACAGTGAAACCTGTCTGTAAAGACAACCAAAGGGAGACAAGAAGAGTGGTCTTTATAGGCAGGTGGTCTTTATTTACAGGATCATTTAGTACAAGTTCCAATGAGAAACCATATTCAAGGGAAACAAAATATATGGTATTTATAAACAAGTGATCACTAAAGCAGGTTTGACTTTATTTAATACTTTAAGGGTAATAATAAATGACCAACAAAATTGTTTGGGACATCAGGTATATGAATCAAAACAAACACAGAGTGAATTATTCATCAAGAAACGATTACAAATGAATGTCTTTATGGCTTTTTATCTTCAATTTAAACCCTTATTCTGAAAGAGATCCATATAAAACAATGTAGGTCTCTTACCAGGAAAACACTTTTCTAATAAACTTTCTTTTGTTTGCTTGATACATGTATTTTCCATTGTGAAATACAATTTTCTAGCAGATAATTTTTTCAAGTGAAATTAAAACAATGTATTTAAATACTTGATTGCTCTTGTACAATATGGGGCTCATGATATTGATGATAGCAAAAGTGTTTAGTAGACTGACTTCGGCAACAGGGATGGAGAAAAGAAATGACTGCAGCATCCTGCAATTATTTACAGACTTCCACGCTGCGAACGGTTAGAATTTTCATTTGTCTAAACTTGCATCTTTTTGAGCTTTGAGAGATATTAAACTACTACCACTACCACTACCACTACTACTACTACTACGTAATAATAAATGTAACATCCTGAAATGTAATCTTTTCAGACTTCAATTCTTTCAAGGGTAGGATTCTCATTGCATCTCACCTCGCATCTTTCTGTGTTTTGACGATATTGAGAAACATCTGAGCCACTTCTCTGTCAAAGACCCTCACTCTATCCCAGTCCAGGTTCAGCTTCCTTCCACTCTCGTGAGTTACCTAGAAGGGAAAGTATAAGGGCAAGACAAATAATGTTACTGAGCATCTCACTTCCCTGTAAGGAACCATTGCTTGCATTGTCTTGGCTGTGCGCATCGGACGCGAAGGCCTGAATGCATGTGAGAGGGCCCGACTCAAAAGGAACAAGGCACGAGATTCAAAATAACCTGAAGTTTATATAACAAACATTGTATGCATTACATTGTTCAATATAACTTGTTCACCTCCCGAATCAGAATTCCCTCTCGTGCTATTATATTTTAACCTCAGCCTGTGGCCTCTTTGAAATATAACATCATTTGGGAAATTTGGACTTTGTAGTTCTATATGATTTGTTATGCTGCAGTATGCAATATTTGCAACTTATAATGTAACTTTAAGTTGTTTTCAGTGACTGTATGAATAGTAATGCTCATTGAAAATGCAAAAGGTCCTGTGATAACAACAATTAATATTACTATTTAGTAGTTGTAACCATTCTTGTTTGATCATTGATTATCACGTAAAATGTGTCCGCTGGAGGAAAAGGGGGAGGGGGGGGGGGGGGGAATGGGGCAAGTGCAGCACAGTTTGGGATAACTATAAACAATACAATCATATGACCAGTCGCCAAGTTCGCATTTATGATTTAAACGGTTAATGACTTCACGTATGAAGAGGCTTATTAAAAGGACTTGGTAACATTGTTCAGATGAGAGAAAAATGGTGCTAAGGAAATGACTTTATTAGTAGATGCACACTTAAAGATAATCTGAAAGTTTGAGTGAAAACAGACCATCATTAATAATAATAATAATAATAGCTAGTTCTTATATAGCGCTTTTCAGGACCGAAGGCCCTCTCAAAGCGCTTTACAAATATATATATTATTACCCCGGTCATCGGATTCAGGCTTACCCGCACACAATGTATGCACATTCTCCACTCCCTGGGGAGCATTCCAGCCAGGCGTCAATTTTACAAGCGCACACTTGCTAATCTAAGCACATTAACTTTCGCATCCTACCGGGTACCCATTTAACACCTGGGTGGAGAGTGGCAAATGTAGATCAATGTCTGGCCAAAGGACATTAGTGCCGCGGTGGGACTTGAACCGCGGAACTTGTGATCCACAGTTCGGTGACAAATCCACTCGTCCACGACATCTCTACTACAATCTCTACTACCTCATTGAGGATATAAATTGGGAAAAAAAACTGATCTAATTGACTCCATAATTCTCCCAACTATATTATTACAATCTAATCACATTTGAGGTGAATGAAAACCGTCACAAAGCAATGAATTGGCTATATATACCATTCCAGACATTCAAGAGTTGAACGATTTTTTATAGCCTGTTTTATGTCTTATTTTCATGGAAAAATGGTTGGGAAAATTCAAAAAGGTTGGGAGAATTTACTGTTAGAGGGTCTCGAACAGTGACAATGTTACAGAGTCACTTTAAATACTACTAGGTCACATCTTAGGCGCTGTACCTGTATCTGAATGACCCAGAACGGCTCAGGCTTGAAGGACTGGATCTTATCGTGTCTGTTCACACAGAAGCCAAGGGTTGGAGTCTGACACGGACCGTAGGAGATCAGGGTACTGTCGAGATCACCGTATTTACCCTGTAAGACAGAATGAGGTTAAAAGAGAAAAAAGAAATGAAGGAGATGGCAAAAGAAAAGAAAAATTGGAGATATAACATTCTACAGCTAATTCACTTGATCAACAGTAATTGATATTACAAATATTAACAAAAACTAGGATTGGAATTGGTACGTAACTGAACAGATCATGGTTCATCAAGACAACGATATGGGGTTCAGAAGAAAACGATGTACAAAAAGAACAAAATCTTCGGGTGGGGAAGGGGGGGCCTGAAGAAATTGGGGAAGGGGCTTGAGCCCCAAAGCCCCATTCAAACTGCTATGTATTAAGTGATTCCTGTAGACCTTTTGAAAATGCTGAAAAGCTATGGGTTAAAGGCATCGTTTAACAATGTTAAATGTGAGATGCACGGCCCTATGTGTTGTCAGTGTCTGTAGTATGGTATAATGTTGAAGCCCTACAAAAATCGTGCTTTAAAATGATCAAGAAGTGCCTAAAAAAAGTAAAAATCTTGTAGTGACCTGTTTTACCATATACTCGTTTTCCCCAATACTGTATTTGCCGGCGTAAAGGCCGCAGTATTTTTGGAAGAGAAAATATCAAAAAGTCGGGGTGCGGCCTATGCGGCGAAAGAGTAAAAAAACTTTTTTTTTTTAATTTTATTCTATTTTTTTTTTATTTTTTTTTTTTTAGTTTCGATTTATGGCGCTATGCCTGGCAATGTCTCCCAGCTCAGTAATCAGTGTGTTGACTCACCACTCGGAAACTACAACAACACTAACAAATTTCTGTTATCTTGGTTTGAAAGTAATCTTTCTAATAGATCTCAATATGTAGTTTATAATAATAATTCCTCAATTTTGTTTATATAACAAATGGTGTACCACAAGGTTCTATCATAGGACCTAGTACTCTATTGTTTTTAATTCACATTAATGATCTTACACATTCTTCTAAAAACGACATTGTTACTATTATTTGTGACAAGTTTACAAGCACAAATCAGCGCTTTTTTTTTTTTTTTTTTTTTTTTTTTTTAATGTAAAAAATCGGAGTTGCGGCCTATACGTCGCTGCGGCCTTATCGCCGGCAAATATGGTAGACTGTAGTGCTATGAATATCTGGATAATCATATCAGCGATCGGCTTGTAAAAGTCATTGGGTTCCTGACTGACCTAAAGGTTCATAATTATCATTGCAGCATGAGCTAAATCAAGGATTTTTTAAAAGGATCTAAGACAAAGTTAACGAATCCCTTAAAGAGATGGTTCATTGAAATGTGGAAAATGGGCAAATTACACCTTTACAGATTGCTGAGAGCATTACCAAAATGAGCAAAGTACTTTTGAAGCCCTCACTGTTGTGAGGAATAAATTAAATGCAATTTTGTTACCCTTTCCTGAACCCACTCACTAAGTGAATTGACGGCGTTATTTTACATGCGCAACGATGACGTCACAATATGAACAACCTACATCACACATTCGGGACAATGTTGGATATCCATTGCAATTTTCAGATATGGGTTAACGTTGTTTGTATATTTACCGCCAGTGGTGATATTTCCTCTTTTCTGGTATTTTGAATGAGATACACTGAATAAATGATACTTTCTACAAATGTTTGTTTGATTTTTATATTTTTTTCCGTCACATTTGAGCATAAAAATCGGAAAAATAATCACATATTCTGAGGGCACTTCAGCGTATATGTGTCTGATCTGGGAAGGCAAAGTACATTTTGCATGCTGACCTAACGACTCTTTTGGAGTAAAATAGGCGACAAATTTATATAGAATTGTCCAGATATTCATTACAAAAATGTGTGATTAGGCTGATTAATTTACATTTATGATAAATTAAGTTGTATAGGACCTGATAAACCGAGAGAAACAGATCAGTCCGGTTCGCGATTCACGGCTAGCTCGAGCGCTGGGCTACGGGCTAGGCTGGCTAGCAAGCTGCGCTAGATGTGATGCACGCATATAGAGGTCAGTGTATTGCACACATAGTACATGCACAGAGTACGCACGCACAGCTACCAGCTACGGGAAACTTGAACGCTACATCGACGATATATTCACTCGCTTTTTGGAAGTTATATACCATTTATCTAGACTAACATCAGATTAAGAACCAAAACCATGCCATGGAGGAGCCTTCTGGAGTATACTCAAGTATGTTATCGTCCATATCCATATTTCCAGGGTATTTTGATGAAGGTAAACAGCGTTAGGTATAAATGGGTACGGTACTCGAGAGTCAATGCAATACATGTGAATAGCACGCAAACTGCAACTCGCACCGTCCTCAATCATTTCAGCTGAGCGACCCGCTGTTCATATTGTGACGTCACTTCAAAAATCAGCTGACTTACGATGTGTTGGGGGCGTTGAGTGGGTTGATTTTTCGTCAAGTTCAATCAACTTTTATAAATTTCGCTCGAATGTACAAGTCACACAAATGTAATGATTTTACTCAGTGTAATTTTTCGATTGCAATGATACCAAATTCAGTCAAGTTTGAAATCAATAAACCATCTCTTTAAAGTCACGTTTAGATTAGTCTGTTTTCATGGAATATGAGTGAACGCTTTCACAATACCTGGAAGTACTTGGTCTGGAAGCGAGTGAAAGCACATCCAATCCTGAGATCCAGTTCCTGCCTTGCGTCGACGGACAGGGACTCGTTCTCGTTAGGTTCTACCAGGGTGTTCATGGCCTGTCTGATGTCCTTGTCTGTGATGGCGCTGAATTTAGCGCGGAAGATTACCTAGTATTAAGAGAGGTGGGAAAAGATGGTGAGGAGGTATGTAAATCAATTATCACTAAGTCATCTTAAAGATGATCATCCATGGATATAGAGATATTTGTGAAGTAGGAAACTTGGCGATCACTACATAACACTGAGCCAACGATTATTACGCTCCTCATGAGCACTTTTCAGTTTAAGGAAATATTTCTCTGGGAGCTGAAACTTCGGACCTATGCAAAATAGAAAGGGTGGGAAGAGGGGCGATACGTTATGGATTGCTTTGTTATCTATAATCTGTGTTTCTCTCTCCCTTTGTCTCTCCCTCTCTCTCTCTCTCTCTCTCTCTCTCGCTGTTTCTGTCTCTCTCTGTCTCTCTCTATCCCCTTCCCTCCCCCCCCCCCCAACCCATACATGTACCTGCCAACATTTCAACGCAACAATTAAGAATCTCCTCAATGCAAAATAAGGAAAACAGTCTGCTTTGTATACTTTCCACACAGAATATTTCAGAAAAAAAGAGAGGAATCTAGGGTTCAAAACAATAGCTTGAAGACCAAAAAATAGGAATCTTTCCTCCAAAATAGTAATTGTTTGGCGACTATGCCATCCCCTTTCCTCCTTTACCTGTTCCCTTCCGACTGGTCTCGTCATGACTCCCTGCACGCAGTTGATGACCTCAAAGCAGATGTTTTCACCTTCCTTGTCACAGTCGAGCCATAGCACAAGGTAGTCACAGCCCTTGGCCTGCAAAGCATACATAGGGGGGAAAATGCATAATAATAACAACAGGTTCTTGTATAGCGCTCACATCTGTCAGACTTGACAGTCCTAGTGCTCCACATTTATTACCCCGGCTTTAGCATGGCTGCCATTACAGCGCTCTAGCATTTCAAAGAATTAATTCTTGCCAGGTACCCAGTGGTCGAGTGGCAAATGTAGATTAATGTCTTGCCAAATGACATTACTGCTGTGGCGGGACTCAAACCGCGGACCTTACGATCCACAGTCCGGTGACGTATCCACTCGACCATGACACCATGTTCATGTGAAGAATGTAGACTCGTAGATTTATAGAGCACATCTTCCATCCGTTTACAAGACTAGTTATATATGATTTAGTGTACTTGCACTGACTTGACAAGGTTTTTTTCTTCTTTTTGCCACTAAATTCTGTTTTACCTCAAGTGCTCTAAATGTTAAAATTGCCATAAGTCTAAACCTTAATGCACAAACAAATATCTTTAAAGCAAAATCTCTTTTTTTCTTTTCATAACTTGATTTACTTTGTTTAAAGCTTATCTGCCGTAGTTTACAGGAGGGATTAAACCGCTCTACAAGGTCACTGGACAGGTGGTTATCTCATCAACTCAGCTCTCAGTTATCATAAGAAAAAGAGGATCATGGGGGACCAATGGTCACCGATTAGGCATTGTTTGTGATATAGAGGGCGCAAGTAGCTACCAGTAGTGCAGTGGGCCTTTAATCATTTTGTTCCATAACAACAAAGATCATTCTCCCAAGTAAATCATCAAAATTATGATGAAGGAAGTTGAGCAATACACTGTCATGCATCTTGTACTAGAGAATACATACAGACAGGACGTGTGTCCAAGAAATTATAGGAATCAAATATCTTCTCACCTCTATAGCGAGAAATTTAGGCATGTGAAGATTAGGATTGGCCTCCTTCCTCTCCGTGGGGGCAGCAAACAACTCTGACTGTAGGGGGAAAATGATAGGTTGTTGAACATTCACGTCAAATACATAGCCTACAAATACATGTGAGTAATTGTGTTATGTCTACTTGGAATTGAGCAAAAAAAAGGTGTGTTTTTTCTTTTGGATGTGAGCATGATCTGAAGAACTCACTTTGTGTTGTTTCTTACTGAAGAATTTTGGCAAATAATTTTTGTTGTGGGCTGTTCATGAAGAATTTAAGGATTTGAACGAGCCTTAAAACCAGCTACAGCAAATATTCCACATGTGAATGAATTGTACGTGCTGGTTACAAAGGTGTGAGGTACATATACAATGTAGAAGTCAATAAAAAGTATTTCTTGCATAATCTGTGATCTGTATATTATAAAATCAATTTGTTTCCTCCCTCTCCTTCTTTCTACTTTTACTTCTACTTCTTCTTCTTCTTTCTGCTTCTCCTCATTCTACTTCTCCTCCTCCTCCTTCTTCTTCTCCTTCTTCTTCTTCTTCTTCTTCTAAATAATAATTCACTTGTTGATGAATGCGGTTGGAACTCTAATCTGGTAAGCAGCTGTGCCTTTTTATCAGATTATACCCTAGGAGACTACTTACCGGGTCTACTTTATCCCAGTTGTTAAAACGAGGATGGAAGTCCAGGCCGTGCACGTGACCACACACTGATGTCATCTAGGATGTAAACAAATTATTATAAAAACATTGGTCATTAAAGTTGGCAAGTCCAAAATATATATGTTTATTGGGAGCGATTTTGATGTGAAATCTCTCTCATAAAGTCATAATGACAACTTCTCAGCCAGTAATTTTTAATCTCCTTATTTTATAAAGTAGCATCAAACTATTGCCTTTTTAGCTCCAAGGTGTTTGAACTTTATCCTCCATTTTTCATATTCTATACAAATGTACAAATGCCATACAAAGCTCTACTTCAAGTTCTACTGCCCTGGAAAAATATATATGTAAACTTTGATTGCCAAGACCAAAGGAAATCATTTCTTTCTTTTTTCTAGAGAAGATGTCCATACATGTAGATACATGTAGACCTCTTATTAATCCTTAATAAAGGCTGATGAGAGACACAAAAAACATGAAAATCCTTGTTTCTCAACCTGGGGGCCATTTCTCGAAACCAACTCCATGACAGTCATATCTTTGTCGGCGACCTACGGAGATGTCATGAAGTGGATAAACCGCTTCACAAAGCCATGACAGACATGATATCGATATATCGCGATACTAGCAGCTCAAGAACATAGTCTTTGTCACGATCCATTTGATTTATCAAGAATAACCCAAAACAAGTTTTGGGGCTAAAATTTTTCAAAAAGAAATATATACATGTAAATTCTCCTAAAATAAATAATAAATAGTGTCATTATCAAATGTAGATCATCAACGTTTTGCATATTTCTGTAAAGATTCTTAAATTGAAGAAAAACCGGTGAGTGTTTTTTTTTGACAGTCGATTCAAAAGTTACTTAGATCTAGTTGTAGGATACCGTAATGTGATAGTTTGGAAATTAGTTAGGAAATGCATGACAGCACAAGTGCACAGAGAATATAACTAAAGAAAGAGTATTAAAGACAGACAAACAACTAAATTTTCATGATCATGTTATTAGAAGTCTATTCATGATTCATGATTGTTTGACTAGATCTATCATGATTGTCTGAATTCAGACCTGCACGTGTACAACCACTGTACTTACTTAGGGTTAAGGTTAGGGTTGGTTGAATTTTAGGCGTTTTGAGGTATCGGATCGCAAGTGCGTAACTTTCAATTCCACCAACTATTCTATTTCCAGGCTATTTTTCTACTTTCAACTTTGGGCAGAATCCAGAGAATTTTTGCCAAAAAGAAATGTGTTGGAAATAATATTTGCAACATAATGCACACACACAATCAAGCCAAACTCAACACACAGGCACATCTTCTTAGATTTCATATTTGGTCATGATCTGAGTGGCTGACCAGCCTGACCTGAAGGCTAGGCTGAACCCTGGAGCAGCCCCCACCCAACTCATACCTTGAATTTAGCCTGTTGTCCCCGGAACGTCCCCGTGTACTCGTGGACACTGCACGCTCCATTCATCCCGCGACGCGATCGCAGACTTCCTTGGGACAGGATTTTAGCCAGAGACTGGGCTAACTGTGGCTTCTCCGCCACCATTAATACCTCCTTCATTATCTCAGATTTCTTATGAGTATATCAAATTGGAAAAATTGATAATGCATGTAATATCAAATCCCTAAAATACAACGATTTTGATGAAAGTTTGATTTTCCTACACCTCCATGCTCAAAATAAGGAGGCTGAGCAGTATCATGAAAATTGATGAAAAGTTGCGTTGCCAAATTTGTGATTGAATTCTCAAAGGTGATCGCTTCATAAAATTGGGCTGGAGGGGGAGGGGCTGGAGGGGGAGGGGCTGGGGATAATTATGTGCCAAACAACTATACAGGATTAATTAATTAAGAAAATGTCATCGTTATTATTATTTTTGTCATCATTATTATCATTAGTATATAACTATTGCTAAATATTGTTATTATAATTATTATCATAATAGTATAGTAATTAAATGTTATCAATTTTATCATTATATCATTATCACCATCGTTATAATTATTTTGGCATGTTAGCCCCCTATCCCCCCCCCCCCACCCACCCCTACGGTGGCTAGAAAAGTAATCTAGCTGTGAGTCACTGACATTTCGAAAAAATAATATCACAAAATAAATTAGCTTGACTATATATAGGCGGTGGTGTCTCTTAAAATCGTTTTGTGTAGCCGAGATGGTGCATATTTTTTGTAGTTAGAAATTTGGTGGGGAAAACAGTTAAAGGGGTATTTTACTTTGAAAGAGCAATTATAAGGACAACAGAAACAAAACCAATTTTTTGGACGATACGAGCAAATAACATGCCCACTCATGTGCAAACTACATACAGTATGCGAAAGTGTATGTGGGCCATTTTGTGGGGTTTTGCCCAAACTAATGTAATTTATGTATTTAAGCGCAAACTGAAGTTACTTTATTTGAGTCGATATCGTCTAGATTTATAGTTGTACCATCAATGTTTAAGAAAATTATTTGCTATATAGGTCAGCATAATTCTACTCCCGCTTCTAACATCTCATCTGTCGGTCTTAGTTTGTCTGTGTTTCAGTCCTGTTCCTCTTGTTTATAGCTATCATTATTTAGTAGTCAGTAGATTTAATGTACTTATTTATGTTTATATTTTCTCAGTTGTTTAGTTAGTTCAGTTTGTAAGCATTTAAATGTATGCATTATTCTTATCTGACGAGTTTTTTTTTCTTTTAGGACAGGCTCACTCATGAGGGACCTTAAATCCACAAGCCTTGCTTTCAACCAAGGTCACCTCATCTTTCTATTGTAACGCCATATTATGTTAACTTGTTATATTCATGTCATATTTGTAATGTGTGTTATGAAAGAAAGGTAACTGATAAAACTTGAACTTGAACTTTTGTCAGCCGTTTATATTTACATGCATGCAGGCCCTCCTCCATGAGACAAACATATAAAGTACAACTGTACTTTAATATAGAGCCTATATTCTGCCCCTGTTTTGACACAACTGAATCGCAAAATATGGGTTCGACTCTGTTAATGATCATATAAGTTATGACTAATTTGCATAAATGAACACTTTTTGATATGCACAGCGTCACGATCAGACAATTGATTGCAAAATTTAAGTATTGCAAAATAAAATGTATTTCAAGTCGGTCATGACTAGTCAATAGTCATAACTACATATACTAATGATTAGTTTTGATTCTGCAACCGGTTACCCCAATTGTGCTAAAGGTATGATTTAATCAACATCAAATATTGTACGAGATTTCAATCCGATTTACATATAGGCCTATAGGATATTTTGTGCTGCTCGGTTGCTTCTTAGCCTCGCAAACAAATATTAGTAAATCTTTATGTTGTAGCATGCATTTATCAAATTGGCACCTCCAAACTACACCGCCTAGATATAAGCAGCTATTATTCTTCATTCAACATGGCGCTCTCCATGGACAGACCACGAGATCGAGATGGAAATTCACACAAGTTTGGAGCTAAAAGTAGATTGAATAGCAGAAATCAATCTCCAGGAATGAAATCATCGCTGAAGCATGCTTATCGGTCAAAAGTCATTGGAAATTTAAAAGAAGGTATCGTATTCATAAATGTAACTCGTCTATGAATTATGATTGTCAGCCGCGTGAGTAGGCAGTAGCAGCCGAGCCAGGCCAGTGGTGCAGGCTCGGCTTGAGAGCTCCGGCCGACGAGCCGGGACTTTCAGCGGACAAGGTGCATAGCCAGCGCGTCCGGCATGGCATGCCAAGATAAAGATCAAGATTAATCTCTATTAATGATGGACACAAGTGCAGTCTGTTACTTTTCTTAGTGTACTGTAGTGTAGTATTTGTACTTGTAGGATTATAGATTTACTAGAATTTCTAGCCTGGTTTAACTTTAGCATTATTTTCAGTTTCAACTCTTTGTCAGATCTAGATCTAGACCTAATGCCTTTTTTTCCCTTTTAAATCAAATCTTCAAACGCAGGTCAAGGGTATGCCGACAAAAGGAAGAGGAGATTTCTCAACAACTATCAGAAATTGAGAACAAAACACAGACTTCAAACAGAGAGGGAGCAGGGCCATGAATCAGTCACTACTGACATTGATGCCTTTGCGCAGAACATTCAAAGAGACACAGCAAACATTACTGAAACCAAAACCAACTCAACTTCCGAAAGTAATGTGAGCGGACAAACCGACAAGGGGACGAGCAATGAACATAATGATGGGAGTAAAATAAAGGATAAAGGCGATCAGAAAACTGGAGAATCGACAGAGAAAAAGAAGCGATTTAAGAAGAGAGGAGGCAAGAAAAATGCAAAGAACAGGTTCACCAAAGCCCAGGCGGAATTCACCGAGAAAAAAAGAGCCGAGGAGATGAGATTACAGGTAATTAAAGGAACTAAAGGAAATGACAGTTTTAAAGAACTGGGCCCCATTTCAACAAAGCCTTTTTTCAATGACAAATGACCAGAATCAGTGACAAATCTGCTGATAACCAATCAGAAGCAAGGATTTCACTGATAACAAGTTTTGTGAAACAGGGACCTGGTGTTTGAGAGCTGATCCAGTTACCTTTGCATTAGTTGACTTTGTTCAGAGTTTGGGATCGCCAAAATAGTTTGACACTTTGACTTCTGCAAAATATGACTTAGGAAGTCTGAATGAACATGCTATTCGCATAGTACGGTCTAAAGAATTGATTTGACTTGGGGAAAAAATTTGATGTGTATGACTTCAAGTTATGCAGAGTAAACTGAAGGCCAGTTGCATTTTTTGACATAAAAATTGTATCAAAAGTACAGTTTAGAAATCATTTGTCAAATATCTCAAAATCCTTAATTTAAAGACCGTCTACTGGGCCAGAAGGGATTAGACCACACAGCGAGGTCACTGACAGGTGGCTATCTCATTAACTCAGCTCTCAACTAACATAAGAAAAAAAGGATATGGTGGACCAACAGGCACCGATTGGGAAGTTTTCTATATAGAGGAAGCAAGTACAGGTAGCTACAATTGGGACAGTGTGGCTTTAAAAGCACAATTTAGAAATCATGTCAAATATTTCATAATCCATAATTTGAACAAATAAGAGAAAGTGGTACTTAAAGGGATTATTCTTTGTGGCTTGGACATGCTTTATGTAATTTACAACCTTTTTATTTTGTTAATCATATTTTCTTTCCTCCTCTCACCAGGCCCTGACACAGCAGCAGTCAGAGAGGGCGCTAGCCTTGGAGCGCTACAGTAAGAAGAAGATGGACTCGCATCAGAAGCTGAAGAAGAAGTCCAGGAGAGGGCAGCCTCTCATGAAGTATCACATGGAAGCTCTACTAGATAAGATCAAAGCTCAAGGCACATGACGAGGAGAAAAAGGACATGTATTACGGACAATCAACCATTCAAGTGCCACCAAGATGTTGCAACTGTCTTAACCTGTTGACTACTGAATTTGTTCAGCATAAAATATCTTTCATAGGACTGAACTTGATCAATTGATATTGAATGTTTTCATTTCTGTTTCGTAATGACAAATCAAGCAATTTGTAGTCAAAACTCCTAGCTCAATGCTCCATCATTTTGGATGAATGTCCTCGCCCCACCCCATTCCTTTTATTAAGTCTTGGCGAGGGGGGGGGGGGGATGAGTTGGGACAAAATAGTGAGGAAAGGATGACCCCCCCCCCCCCCCCCCCCCCCCTTCCCATGCACTCCTCTCCCATGCTCCCATGCACTCCTCTCATGTAATAGCCTTCTTCTCTAGCATGTTATCCACTTAGTAGGACTCATCATTCTTTCACTATGCTTCCTCATTTATTTCTCCAAGAAGTGTCATCCCTCATGACACTTTTTTTTGGAGAGTTTTTGAGAGCTTTTGAAATAGCATCTGGGAACTAAGGAAAATCTTCGGGGATATTTTATATCACTGAAGATTTTCTCTTAATAGTTTAAGAAAATACTTAAAGTGAATGTAAAATTTTGTTATGATGTAATGATTTGTGTGTTGGTTATTTTTGTAAATGAATAAAGTACCTCTGACAAGAGGAAAAAAAAAAAAAAAAATCCCTCATGACACTACTTGGAGAAATAAATGAGGTGGCATAGTTAAAGAATGAGACATAGTAGCATGTTCAGTTCGTTTACCATTTTTTGTATCTGTTATAATGATTTTGTGTTTGTACCAATGTACCCCCATTCTGAAAGATGCCAAACTTCAGGATTTTTCAAATAAATTGAGAAACGTTAAGAGGGAAAAAAGATGAACATTAGTAAATATGTAATTGAATTATCCTATAAATCTGACCCCCCCCCCCCCCCAAAAAAAAATAAATAAATAAATAAATAAATAAATTAAAATAAATTTAAAAAATCATTAAAAGTGCTCTAAAAGTAGGATTTTGATTGCTGTTACTCATTATGCTCACTTCGCGCAGAATTCTCAATACAGGTACTTGTATTTGAATGTCAGTTCAGGATTTTGTTTAAACTTCCTTGTGGCTTGTCTGCAAACATGTACAATGTACTGATGCTCATCAAGCAACAACATTCAGCTTGTGGTTTGTGTAGTAGTACATGTTGGATTGTGGATTTGTAATACATTATTCAATTACAGATGTAGGCTTCTTTAATCAATTGGCACGTGTCCATGAAACTACTAAACACTGGTAGTTCACTCCTTGTGCAAACTCATATGCAGCAAAAATCTTGAGTGCACAGACAAATAAACCAGTAGCACATTACATTAGGGAATGTGTTCTAGACGTGCTGTAACTTCCACCCCACTTGTTTTCATTTATACTGTACATGTATTTTGTTTTTTTGCTTTATTTCATTTCTGACTTTTTTAATTGTTTTCTTTTCTTATTTTACTGCTTACATGTATCTCTCCACCTACATAACTCACGCTTGACTAATAATTGTGTATGGTACATTCACATCGTATGTCATATGATTAAGTTAAAGCTGTTGCATCAAATACATAATGTATGCACTTTTACTATATATGTCACTCTTCTTTGATAAAACAGATGAGATTGTTGATCTCCAAAAATCATGTGCAGATATTTGAATAAGTAGAAAAAATATTAAAAGTGAACTGATATTGAAATAAAGACATTTGTATGTTGTACACATATTTATTTGTTTGCCAAGTAAAAACTGGATTGTTCTTAGCAGGTAACATCTATTGGCTAGATGTCACAATGGTTGTAAGAGACAGCAAAATAATAATGTCTATTCAGAGCCAGAAATGTGTTAAGTCCGTGTTACAACATATGAGTTGGCGGCTTGGTGCCCTTCTAGGTCCAAATAAACGATATTGTTTTGGGGTGTTTCATAAAACTTCATTTGAAAAAAAAACTGCACTGTAATAATAATAATAATATGGATATTTATATAGCGCCGGTATCCGCCAGGCTCTGACGCTCATGTACAACATTATCGCAAATTTGCTCAGAGCCACCCTTCTTTTCATTCTTCTTCTAGTTCTCCATCTTTATCTTTCTTCACTTTTCTTCTCCTTTTTTCTCCTTTTTCCCCCTTTTTTCCTTCTTCTCCTTCTCCTCATTATTCTGCTTCTCCCTCTTCTTCTCATTTTCCTTCTCCTGTTTCTTACTCTTCTTTTCCTTCTTCTTCAACTTCTTCTTCTCCTTCTACGCACTGGCTTTTTTGAAGGCTTTGTAATTCCAATATACTGTATTCCCAAACACCATATCAGGACAATCACCCCCCGGAAAACTAACCCCCAAGGACAATAACCCCTCAAGAAATGTACCCCAGGACAATTTAGTCCTCGGGGGGGGGGGGGCGCAAATTTATGGGGTTAATTGTCCCGCTGGTAATTGACCGGGGTAATTGTCCTAGAACCCCAAAACACAATTCCAAATGTGATATAATGTTCATGATTCCGAAAATGAGGTAAGATATCATTATTCTGAGGGTTCCTCAATCCAAAAATGAAATAAGGGGCAGAAAGTCTGGAAAGTAAAAAAGGTTCCAAATTCTGAAATATGATATAGAGCTCTCGTGCATTTTTTCCAGAATGTTATCACAAATCTTCGGAATCACAAACAAAAGAGTAACAAACATTTCTTAATACAATTAAATGTATGAACCTTTTAAAACCTGCTTTCAAAATTATGAACGTCTTGAAACAAATAAACTAAATAAATCAAATGTAATGAACGTGGGAATATAATTGGGAATTACTTTGTTTATTATCATGAATCTTTGTTCTAAGTATGTTCCGTGGGGGATTCTATCGTATTGTAATTTAATTCCAGAACAATCAGTTCACCCACATAATTTTATAATGATCATCCTTCTTGAGAATGAACCCCCATAAGATTATAGATAATTGTAACATACTCTTACAAGGCGTAGGGAACTAATGCAAGACTTAAGACAAAAATCCATGCAATAATTGGCTGTATGTTTCACTGAGCCTCGGTTGAATACAAGACAATACGATTCGAAGCCTATCCCGTATTAGCAAGTACATGTTATGATACCATGGGGCCTGTATGTCTTACCAATCAAATTATCTAAGTCATACAAATCTTAAAGGTAATACACAGTTTTGGTATGGGGTCATGAATTTGGTCCAAATGAACATATTGTAAGCATATGCGATCATACAATATTCAGTGATCGTTGTCGCGGTTGAAATCTAGTCTAAAGTGATGAAATTGTAAATAATAAACTCTTGTCGTTGTATAGCTCCCTCTCAAGGTCAAGATATTAATTTAGCTTTAAAACAATGTTTCTTGACTAAAATCGACCGATTGGCTATGTCCGTTTGGAAATTATATATCACAACTACATATTCTGAGATTTTCATGGTTGCAGCTACTATTGTATGGCCGCCGGCGCTATTTGAAAATTATCGAAATTTGTCGGGAGCACCGGTAAACTTTGATATTTGATTTTTCTCGAAAGCAGAAGTGTTTTAGGGGCTAAATTTTCTAGTGCGTATATTACGTCCGCAAAGGCAACCAAATATTTCAAAATTGTAAAGAATCACTATCTAACCAATATTCAAAATTTCCCCAAACTTTGTAATACCTAGTTAGTTCGTACATGTAGTTGTGCGGTTTTCAACAATCGGATAGCTGAGATTCAGTGTCTGTGGTCATGTGTAATCTTAAATATACACATGTGTGAAGATTGTGGTCTCTCAAATTTCTCATGATAATTTAATTGAGTGATTGCGGGCGTCCTTTTAGGTTTCAATTTTTGTTTTTATATAAATCAACTCAAATAAGTAAACGCAAATTATAGGCACATTCAGCATTAGGAGCTAGCCCGTTGCATGTACCTTAATTGTAATCATGTTATAACAATATTCTAAAAGAAATAGCGAGAAATTTGATTATAAGAAAGAGAAAAATTATTAAAAATCTCTGATTAAAGTTTCGATATGGGTGAATAGATTATAAAGCATGTATGTACGTGCCTTCATATAGTATTCAATATTATTGAATGCATGCTCTTCTCGAAATATTGACTACCTCTCTCTCTCTCTCTCTCTCTCCCCCCCCCCCCCCCCTCTCTCTCTCTCTCTCTCTCTCTCTCAACTCTCTCTCTCTCTTTCCTCTCCTCGCTCTCCACTCCTCTCACTCCCTCTCCTTCACCTCCTCCCTCTCTTCCTCCATCTTTCTGACTGTTTGGCTTTCTTTCAATTTCTCTTTTGTTAAATCAATTTAGAGAGAATAGGCCCTATTGATGCATATTGTGTCGAGACTCGATAGGCTTATACCGTTCGTTATTTCCCTTTATTTTCAGAAATTACCATTAGCAATTGAATACAGAAAAAAGATAATGACGTTATAAGTTCATATCTAACCCAGAAAGCAAATTCCTTCCAAAGTCTGATCGATAGCGGGCCATGGTAGGCAGTGGACTACACAAAATTGTTAAAGCCACACTGTACTACTTGTAGCTACTTACTCCCTCTATATAGAAAACTGCCCCAATCGGTGCCTGTTGGTCCCCCATGATCCTCTTTTTCTTATATTAATTGAGAGCTGAGTTAATGAGATAGCCACCTGTCACAGTGACCTCACTGGCTCGCTGGGTGGTCTAATCTCTTCTGGATGAACTAGTACAGCCGGCCTTTAAAACATTAAGTTTAGATTTACAGCACTATGCATTGGTCATGAGAACCACGCCACCCCCTTCCGAATGGTCATATGATACTTAATGATACTACAAGTATACAGAATTGCAGTTCAAGCATTGCCAGAAAAAGGGGGGTGTTAACCGTGAAAAAACATATTGGGTCAATTCGGACATACGATTGAAACACTTAATAAGATACAGACACATTTCCGTATCAGGACGAAATTTAACCTCCCCCGCCCCCTCCTCCCTAACAGAAACGACGGCCCATGTCTCTTGACACAGTTATAAGAAACAGTCGATAAATACCCGAGTATCTTTAATGCATGGTTCCGCAATTATTCTGCGAAACCTCAATAGAAAATTAAAAAAAGCATCACCCTTTCAAAGGGATACTTAAAGTAAGGATACCGAAATGCCTTCTAATTGACCCGTTTTCTTTTCGATCATTGACTACGTCACTAACCCTGTGGTGTAAAATATGTTCATACATGGGGGAGGGGGCGGGGCACACTGTTCTCACTCTATGAATTAATTGCGAATCCACTTTGTCGATAGTGAGGGTGGGGTAAGAAAGGGAGTACTATCATATTCCTCATCCCCTGCCCTCTCGTCTCTCCCCCTTTTCTCTCTTTCTTTCTTTTTCCTATCTTTTATTTTCTTTTTTGAGTAATCCACAAATACGCATTATCTTCCTTTAGTGAATTTTTCTTTTCCTTTAAAATACGACTTATTTTATGATATGCTAAAATATTTTGTATCCTAAAATTCGCTGATTACTTATCGACATTTATTAGTGTAATAAAGCAAATATGTTTCATTCTCTACGTCATATTGCACATTTCATTTGATATTCATTTTGAATTTATAGGACTTTTTCATGTTTTGATTGAGTTATGGAAATAAAATTATTTGAATTGAAGTTGAAAATTTAAATCTCTTTCTTTTGTTTTCAACACGATCCCAGCTATTTTAGTAAAATAAACTCCAGGGCAATTTTAATACCCTTTTGTACATCCAATAGAAATCATGTTCGGATTACGTAATACCTTATTGGGGCGTCCGAGTATTTTAATAGATGTAGTCTGACTGTCTGAGGCTACTGATCTAAGGCTCATTTTTTCAATAGCAGTTGTGATAATTGTTTGTCTTCTTCTCTCTCAATATTAGATGGGGGCTACGGTACGCCCTGTACCCCCGCAAAAGGTTACACGACCCACTGACTCTCCTGTGTCCCTCTTTGACTCAGGCGGACACTCTACCTTTTGAAATCAATGACCGGAGAGCAGCTGAACGCCCGCCTGTACTTGGAAATTGGGGGTAGGGTGGCAATTATTGATAGGGGCCAAGTGCTCCCATGTCCCAGTAGCTACGCCTCTTTATTTTTCCCTCCGTCTCTCTCTCTCTCATTCTCTCTCTTTATTTTCTCTCTCTCTCTCTCTCTCTTTCCTCTCTCTCTCTCTCTCTCTCTTTCCTCTCTCTCTCTCTCTCTCTCTCTCTCTCTTAGTCTTTCTCTCTCTTTCTTCTCTCTCTCTCTTTATCCCTCTCTCTTTTTTTCTCTCTCTCTCTCTCACTCTCCCTCACACACTCTGTGCCGCACTTTATGATTCCGGAGAACACTCTACCTTTAAAACCAATGACCGGCGTGCCCTGACCGGCCGACCGCCTGTACTCGCAAATTGGTCCCTGTATAATCAATTATCCACCAGACACAGTCCGCTGTGCGTGCTCGTTTACGTAATCAGGGCGTCATCAACAACGCGCGTGATGGATCGCGTAGCTGCATGGTCGGAAGGGCGGAATAATTGTCGCCGATTAGAAGGCTGTAATAGCAGTTGTTTTTAATACTGATTTCAAAACGGCCTTGCCTAGATTTTTTAAATGGCCGCATTTTCCGTTTCAAGTGCGGACGAATAATTTTGCGAAAACGCAGATGCTCTATTTTTTTTGGCCGCCTTTTTATTCACGGTTAATCTTGAAAGTGAACTTTGTATCCTGAATAAACGTGAACTTATTTTTAACCCACTAACACTCGAAGTGCTGTGCATATTGTTTACCTCAGTTGGCGTATACAAAAGGACATAAGAGGGTTCACCGCCCTCCTTCTAAAAGAAAAAAAAACGTATAGTTTCATGATGAAGACTAGGCAAAATTATAAAGCCTCAAATTTCTTCATTTTATTATCATTTTATGTCCACGAGACATATTGAAAAGAAAACACGAATTCAGATTAATTTTTCATCTAAATAAAAATATATAGTAGTAGTAGTAGTAGTAGTAATAGTATAATAGTAATGATAATAATGCAAACATTATATTATGGCATAGCGCATGTTACATTAATTTGTATGTTCCTAATTATAAATATAATGTCTCTAAATGTACTATCAAATACTCAGGCCGATCATGTGAAATAATCTTTCGAATACCTTGAAATGTACCAAAAGTCTTTAAGTTTTTAAACGAACATATAAAAATCAACTTTTAAATTTATGTTAATTTGCCTTTTCCCTTCCTCTCCCATTCCTTTTCCCCGCCGTTTTTTACTTTGTTATTATAGTTTCTGTTGTTGTGCTGTTAGAATACTTAAATCATATTTTTCTTTAATTTGACTTTCATGTATATACTTAAAGGATTGACCATATAAAAGCACATGGGCCTATTGTCGATCCCAACATTATCTGTTATGTTATATTTAAGTTGTATTCTTGTTTGTCTTTTGATTGTTTTGTATTTTTATCACGTTGTGGACTGAAATAAACTTACGGTAACTTGAAACTTGAAATATTGTAATAATTATAACATCTATATTCGCTTCCAAAGTGATGCGCCTATATCTTCATAATTATGCATGACAGTACAGGCCGGGCAGAATATAGATGCCTTCTCATTAGTTGAAAGTTTGAAAAGATTGCATAATAACTTTATGTGACGTCACAATGTTAAAGATATACTAACTACCCGGGCTCTAGCTACCACGGCGTTAGTACTTCGCGGTAAGAAAATGCCATTTAAACGACTCTATCTACTTGGCGCCATCCATGATAACGTTGCCTGGGAGGGCTGGACAGCAATATTAAACAGGATTCTTAAACTGCGGACAAGTTAATATCGATTGCTAGCTGTTGATGTGCCATCTATATAATTGAGATAGCTATGAGTATAGAAAAAAAATATATATAACAAAATTGAGGAGAGATAGAGCGTGGTTGAGAAAAAGAGTGCCGCCATTTTCAGAACGGAAGGAAGTGGGACTTGTTGAATGGCGTTTTCGCTTTTGCACGCTAAGAGCATAATGGGAGTGCAAACAAGGGGAGTGCAGCAGCTAATGGTAGCGCGGGGGCTCCCGGTAGACGGTGTATCGTGGAGTGGGTGGCTCTTAAAGATGGGGGTGAATAATCGGTGGTTAAGGGAGTGAGAGGATGGTTGGTGAGGTGTAATGGAGAAAGATTACAACAGAGTGAGAGAGGGTGGTAGGATTTATTTAAAACTAAGGTTAGATGAAATTGTGAGACAAAGTGACTTGAAAGATAACAATATACGTAGGGATGTAACACACACTAGGGGCACACACGCACACACGCACACACACATACAAATACACACACGTGAACGCACCCACATAATGATAACAACGATCGCAAACATTTTCGAGAAAAAAAATCAACCTAAGACAGTTGCAATAGCCCTTTCTTTAATCCATTAAAATGTGCGAATATTAAAATTGCTTAGTACGTAATCCGAACATAGTTTCAATACTATGTACAAAAGGGTATCGTATTTTCTCTTTTGGGTGATTTCTCGAAACTCTTCACGACCGTACTATATGATGAAGCACGATCTCTTAATCATAAAGATCGCAGACATAATGGCCCGAATTCACAAAGGAGGTTTGTCGACAAACCTTGGTTTTCGTACGTCATATGACGCGTTTTACGCGTTTTTTACAAACCTGGTTTGTAAAGAACAAAAGGAGGTTTGGCGAAACAAAAGGAGGTTTGAGCTCAAACCTTGGTCTGAGCTCAAACCTTGCTTTGCGAATTCGGGCCATTATGTGTTGCTTAAACAAATATATTTTGTTTTAAGAATACGAGAAATTCCAAATTCGCTCTTGTTAACTTATTAGAACCCAAGACTATCATTGATTTCGCCTACATCCACCCCTTTCAAAATCAATTGTTTGTTCTCTCAAATGATTCTTCTCATGCACCGACACGCTTCATGATTCGAGATTAACGACAATCCTGAATGAAGTGCATTTAATTCCTATCTATTTCGGGGGCGGAACATGGAGTTCGAATTATTTCATGGATTTGTGGTAAATTTCGATTTAGAGATAATTATCCTATCTTATCTTTCCAGCCTACCCATTCTCTTCACTCATTTCTCACGCGGGTTCATGAGTAGTGAATAATAGTGACACTGGGATGTTGTTTTTTCTGTCATCGGTAAAAGTGATTTAAAGTGCGCTGACAGCCGATTTGGGGAAATGTTTACATCTGGGTTGATGTAAATAGTGCATGTCACCAATAACTGTTAATTTGTCGTGTTACAAATACATGTTGTGAAATGAGCATAAAGTTGAGCATTTCTGTGACTGACTAACGATAATTGCAGATTATCACCGTCTGATAATTTTTGTGTAGTATACCAACATTATCATTACGGACTAGCAGCCTTTAACATGTTAAAAGTAAGGTCCACTGTAGTATAATTTTGGTTTAAATAAAGTTTGAAACTAGAGAAAAGGGTCAGTGACAGTTTTGTGGAATTATGATGAATACGAAAAGTTGTGAAGTTTAAAAGTTACGATTGGTCAAACACAAATTGGAGACTGTTTGGTCTACATAGAATTGTACTTGCAACTCTGATACAGGTTTCATTTCATTTTTCTTCACAGAAAATATGTTTTGTTATACCTGCGCCCTACCTACATTAAAGGATACAAGATATGTTTTGGCAAGGTCAATCACAACGCTGCCAAATTGCATTTCATCGGCCGAAATTTCGAGAATACTTGTTTATGCTCTATTGGCTTTAACTTCCCTACATCTGTTTTTTCTCCCACTTTCCCCTCGCCGGACTTGTCTTTAGAAGGGACGTGCTTTAGTAATTAGGCTTCTTTTAGAATTGGTACATTTTACTCAAATGGGAAAGAATTTGAATCATTATTCACTGCTTCCATAAAAACAGGAATAATCGCTGAATTAAAAACATGCATTTCAGAATAGTAATTACTGGAGTGGGGGTAGGTGGGGGGGGGGGGGGAGGGGTCCAGATGCAGATGTTGGTCTACGGTACGCCACTACAATTTAGAAATGCTAGACGTGGTTTTGATATAATAGGGCCTAATACAGTTTATTTTAACTAACATTTTATACAAATGACTTTTATCTGCAGGCGAGAAGAATAACATTCATCAGTGTTGATTGTATCCATTATTTTGAAAAAAGGGATGAAAAAGTAGTACTTTAAGAATTCTTTGCGGTATATTCCCTCGTTTAATAATGGGAAAACATATTTGTGAAAGATGTGCTTTCCGGTTCGATTATTTTTTTTATTTTCTACCTTTCACGACAAGAGGTTAGCAAACACTCCAAATTCACTTAGGCCCTCGTTGTATTGGCGTATTGATGGAATGCAATTCATGCATATTTCATATTCGTTCTGGTATTGAGTCTTATACAAAAAAATTGACCACAAAAAAAAGTAAAATTGAATCTTAAGTTGTGTTACTTTTCCATATGAACTTTGGTTGTCATGGTGATGTTAATCCCACGCTTATATAAAGTGTCCCATGGTACGGGTTTGAGCGTCAGCTAAGTTTTAGAAGATCAAAGGTGACATATAGCTGAGCTTTGCACTTTGACATGTCCATAATTATACAGTTTTACATTTCCAGTTAGACCTTATGGGATTTGCGACTTCTCGTGTATTGTGTTTCACTGATCGAGATTATGCCACATTATGACAACCGTAGAAACTCCAAAACCTTTGAGTTTAATAATTGAATACAGACTGGGCAGCGTCACTATGGAGGAGGGGGCACCAATGTAGCTCTTTGGATGAAATTCAATTTAGCAGATTCGTTGATTAAGTATTAAGATTGCATGGGAAGGGGATGGTTTCGTATAGCATCTCTATTTGATGTACCCTTTCCCCTTCTCCATGTTTCCTCCTTTTTTTCTCTGCTTATTACCCCTCCCCACCCTCAACCTATTTGTAGGGGGTACGCGCCCATTGCAACGCTGTATCTATGCCATTGGTTTAGACATTGTCTACTGTAGTAGAATTGTGACAACTGCCTCAATAAAAGCTCTAAACATTGTGTCCCGCGAAAACCAAATTTTAACGAAAAAATTATAATCAAGCAACCAATACCTGAATTATCAATTAAGACCAGCATTTCCCATGACTTGTATACCATGCGGTCAAGAGCTCTGTTAGGGAAAAATCCCTGATTCGAAGATAAATCGATTTCTAGAACAGGAAAATGGAGAAGAAACTGGCTCAACTAAAACAATCGATATCTGCCGAGGTTTGAAGGCAAACGAATGCATGAAAAGTGGCGAGAATTTGGTTGAATGATCACCAGTATCCACTGATGACTTTTAATGTAAATTACACTTTGACTGAGTGATGCATAGCATAGGTCTAACTCTTTAGAGGGGAGGGGCGGACTGGATGAATGAAGGAGGCGCCTACGACATATCCTACTTCCCTTACAGTATAAGACATCGACACTCCGATCCGATTTCGGAAGAATTTGAAATAGCATTCGATATAAACATTCACACATGTCGACTATTAATATCAAAATACATGTTCGGAATACTATGGATGATACAACTTAATTGTCAGTGGGTTGCAAGTTCCTTATAGGAGGGAAATTTAAATCGGCTTAGAATCGTAGGTAGGACTACGTCATTTCAATCGTGCGATCGTCTACGGTTTGAAGCCGATTTGTCCTTAACGCCGACACGGCTGACAAGAAGGCTTAAACTGACTAGAAATTAGGTTGTTGATATTTATATCATTATTCGATCCTCCATGAGGAAGATTAAATTTGTTTCTGAATGCCCATAGCCAATGCAACTGCGATTTCTTTGAACATCGGATCGCAGAAGGATCGTAGGGTGTCCGGTTTGCTTTTAATATAAAATGCGCGATAAGAAGTCACGGAGTGAGGAGAGGGTGAGGGATGGATGTGGTCATATCATTTGATTTGTATGTTGACGTTACCCTCGACCTTCTTTTATCCCTCCTCACCCCCTTATCTCTCTCTCTCTCTCTCTCTCTCTCTCTCTCTTTCTCCTCCCTTATTCCTTCACTCCCCCCCCCCTCTCTCTCTTTCTCCTTCTTTCTACTCATTCATCTCCCCCCCCCCTATCTCCTCTCCCTACCTCCCCTCCTCTACCCCATCTCTCTCTTTCTCTCTTTCTCTCTCTCTCTCTCTCTCTCTCTCTCTTTCTCTCTCTCTTTCTCTCTCTCTCTCTCTCTTTCTTTCTCTCTTTCCCCTCTCTCTCTCTCTCTCTCTCTCGCTCCCTCTCTCTTACCATTCAATTGGGAGACGGGGACATGACCCCCTCAGCTGGTGCGTCCATCACTGCTCACAATGCCCATGATGTCTCGCCAAAACATCATGCGATCTTCCCCAAGTATCAATGAAATAATATTTGGGACGCCACCGAGCTCGTATTTTCGGTTCATGCTCATGGCAGCGGATTATACGTGGGTGCGATCACGGGCGCATTGGAATGATGGGGAAAGGGGCGAAGTGCCCCTCCAGACAAATTTATGCTGCTACTACTACTGCTGCTGTTGCTTCTGCTACTACTGCTGTTTCTGCTGCTGTTACTAGTATTGCTACTGCTTCTACCGTTGCTGCTTCCACTACTTATCGTGATGATAACAACAGCAGTCATTAAAAAACCCAGCAAACTTTAACCAAACGAGGTATATGAATCAAGGGAAGTGAAATGGTTTGCCCCCTCCTTTGGCCAAGCTCTAGATATGTGCAACCCTATTATTTTACGAGTTCAATTGATTGTCAAGGCTGTCATTCACGACATTGAGAGCTGCGAGAAATAAAATATGATACTGGTTTAGTTTGTTTAGCCTCTCAAATTATTGTGCCTAACTCCATAATTAGAAGTACTCTTGACGCATATCAGATGAGCAAGAATGCAAGTTTATAGCTGTGCAAAATCTACCAGATAAAGCTATTTTATCCTACCGGTTAATGCATGATATTGACGCGAAGCAATATTGTCACCGTATATTGTGCCGTAGAATCCCTTTTCTTGCTAAGCATCCTTCCACGAGGGTAGCCATTTTGAATGGTAAAATAACGCCATTTTTGGCACATATCGATTGCCATTTAAATTTTGATCTGTTTGTGCAAAATGACTGGGTTTGTTAGTCCAATCCCGTCTGTTTGTACACTTTTAATAGGGACTTTTAGATTTGGGTGGACTGATACGTGTGACGTCCATTCACGGCAGTGCATTAAAAGGACGTCGATCGTAGCATAGACCTATTGTCTTCGTGCGAATCTAAAAGTCCCTAATGACAATTGGACGACAACTCTTCACAACATTCTTTCACCTTTCATAATATGTTATTAGTGTTGATAGGCGCATTCGCATAGATGCCATGGGTTCAAATCGGTGCAAGAATGGGTACCATAATATATCGGACGGATTTTCGATGTGAATTACAAAAGCCTAGCACAATAACCCATATATTATAAGCTCTCACACCTCAATCACCCTGCCATACCGACGCCAGGCTAACCCCAAGCCGACTCCAAACCGACTTATGTTTTGCCATGGGGTTATATATTTTTGGGCCGGTCTGTTGTCGGTCTCGTGTCGGTCTTGTTGGTGTGGCTAAGGTCTAAGTTGGCTACAAGACCAGCCCTTTAAGCCCTTCATAAAGTAGTTTCGCACCTGTTTTTAAACCAAGCCAATTGTTAACGTTTAGCTTTCGTTCATGAGTTTCCAAAGGATACTGGAGGATTTAATCAAATGGTTGCATTTTGAAGTGCAACGGTGTGTTAAAGTATAACAAATTTGCAATAAAAGGAAAAAATATACAAATAAATATAATAAGATAATAGTGGTCCCACACTATCCGGTATGACCATTTACGCGTCATACTGGGATCCGTTATATTTTTTAAATTCATACTCATATTCCTTAAACTTAAACTAAACAAATAAAAACGAAACAAAAACACTGGACCCGTTTCAGTTTGGTGCATATGCGATAGACTTACAAAGCACTCTAGCAATGACGTTGGATTAAGTGTTTGTGTACCCAAGGCTGATATTATACTTAATCTGTCATCGTAGATGGCAGATGTGACAGATTCCATGAATCCGGATTAATTTATCAATCTCGTCTCCATTATATCCTGCAGAATTATACACTTTTTTGTCCTAATGCAGTCAATTAATGGGTGCTTTTTGACAATATGGTGATAATTAATACGACACCAGTCCATCGATTTGTTCTCAAATCTGTGTGTACACAATTCCTATTACTTCTCATATTTATTTTCTTTTGTTTGTTTTATTAAAAAGGATATGATGGCGTCGACCACGTTTCGCTCAAAGGGCACTAACTTCATTAAGTTAAGTTAAGCAAACAAAAACCAAAGAGATTCATATTATCATTCTTTACTTTTATGATTATAATGCCTATATTTCTTGTTGTGTGATTTATATGTAATATCCGATCTGTTTTGTTTCACGGCCTCTTTTAAAACCAGCTTAGTAGCTGATGTTTTTATTTGACCGCCTTTCTGAATAAATAAAATTAATCAATCCATAAAGTTTAGTCCCATCAAAACTCTGCATATTTTATTGTTTGGCTCCTGAAAAGTGTATTGTTCTTTATTTCAGACTTCCATATATAAAGTGTAATTCCTTCTCCCTCCTAAACTGCAAATTTAGCACAATTTGCCATCAGCGAATAAGTTTACATGCTTAATAAATGTATACGGTGGAAAGGATGAATCTTAACAGATGTAGGCCATTTTTAAGAAATAATTATGCGAAAAGCAAGCAGACCGTTGTCATAAATCAAAAACATAACAAAGGCTGTAAAATATAACGTGAAGTGAATTAGAATATTGATTGATGTACCATTGCGGTTTGGCTTTGACCATTTTATTCTTCACGAAATCTAAGATGAATGATCATGTGTATGTAAGTGATTTTCGAACCAATTCATCAGAATAAAAAGTAGGATATGAGAAGGCAAAGGGGTCTGTAGTTTCTCATCAGATTGTAGGGACCGAAAAGCGTACACACTTATAGGCAAGTTTTTACATGGAGGTAAAATCAATAAAATAAATTAATATAATAAAACATAAATAACAAATAAATACAGTTACATGAAAATAATAAAAATGTATGTATAAATAAATAAATGAATTAAAAAAATTATTGAATAAGGATGGGGACAGTTCAGCTGAGGTTTAGGGAGCAGTTAAAACAAATATGTAAACGATATCTTTGATACCTGATTAGAATTGGTAGCTCAAAATGAAACGAAACTGTTGACCCTCAATTTGCCAAAACCTTGTAAACTCGAACTGGCAGTAAAGCTACGGATTCACTAATTGGTCTTTTTCTTGTTCAGCGCGTGTTGCACGCATGACTGATTCGTTGATTATAGTCCATTCGTCAGTATTTTTACTTCGGCACTTCGTGACGAAGAACATTAGCGGTTTGGGAAAGACGTACACTTTCTTTTTTTATTTCTATTTTGGTATAAGAAATCGGGGACATTAAGGTTAATGCAACGCTCGCGACTAGAGTAACTAAGCCTTAGAAGATCGTGTATCTCTATTTTAATGCAATTCTAATGCTCGTTTTATCCTAGGAAGGGGCAAATAAAACTAGATCGATTTCAAATATTCGCGAACTGAAGAGTAGGAAAGTCGCCCTGTTTTGCCGCTCCTTTCATCCACCTCGGATCCGTAATAATTTTGCCCCCTGTTTTTAGTAAATGTGGTGCATAACTCATCGATACATACATAGTTTTAACCCAATTTATGGAATTATTTTACAAATTATTAAAAAATAATAGATTTAGATAATAGTATACATTCTCAGATTTTATTGAATAATAATTTGCCAATGTGTGTTTTGCGGGAGTGCTAAAGCATGTGTATGCTACTATGCTTATTAACTAGGGGACCTACGCTCTCAAGTCATAAATATCAGTAATGAGGATTAATGCCCCACAAAAGGGCACTAATATAGCACATCGATACGGTTTTGATCCTGGGGACTCACAGTTACGAGGCCATTGTTTTGTCACTGAACCATGACTGTACGCAGCGGGGGCTAGGGTAGGGGGCAGTTTTCATAAATTAAAAAAAAAACAGGAAATGCAATAAATTTTCAATAATTTATTGCATTTTACCCCGGTCCCCAAAATAAAAAAATCCTCTGGACGGCCATGCATTATGGCTCAAGGCATGGGTACACAGAAGATTTGTTTATGTTTGAAACCGGGGTAAAATGCAATAAATTATTGAAAATTTATTGCATTTTCTGTTTTTTATTTTATTTATGGAAACTGCCCCCTACCCTAGCCCCCGCTGCGTACAGTCATGGTTCAGTGACAAAGCAATGGCCTCGTAACTGTGAGGCCCCAGGATCAAAACCCTGTCGATGTGCTATATTAGTGCTCTTTTGTGGGGCATTAATCCTCATTACTGTCATTTATGACTTAAGGGCGTAGGTCCCCTAGTTAATAAGCATAGTAGCATACACATGCTTTTGCACTCCCGCAAAACACACATTGGCAAATTATTATTCAATAAAATCTGAGAATGTATACTATTATCTAGATCTAATATTTTTAAATTATTTTTAAAATAATTCCATAAATTGGGATTTTAAAAAAATATTCCACCTTTATGAGCGACAGTGTTATTGCAAAACTTCATACACCTGTACAAGTCTGTAGATGCTTGAAAACGCATCTCGACTGTTTCAAGCAGAACGCCCTACCCCTTGAAAAAAGTAGAGTGTGCTTTATTTTCTTCATTTGCTATCTTTGTCGAGGGGGTGTATAAGTTTGCCATTGTCTTACAGTTTGGTTTTAATACTATTTTAATGTTTTGATATTTTGATGGAAATAATTAAACATAATACCTAAACGAATAATCATGTTTAGTTAATCTCTAAATTCCCCGATTGGGGCGCAAGATGCCCCCCCCCCCCATTATTTTCGGGGAAACATGCACATTCCATTCGCCCATACACATTAAAGGCCCACTGTATTACTTGTAGCTACTTGCTCCCTCTGTATAGAAAACAATGACTAATCGGTGACCATTGCCGCCCCCCCCCCCATGATCCTCTTTTTCTTATGTTAATTGAGAGCTGAGATGATGAGATAGCCACCTGTCAGCGACCTTCCCGGGTGGTATAATCCCTCCTAGCCAAACTAGTACAGTCAAATGGGCTTTACACTTTCTGGTGTAAAGCAATATATGTATGTATCAGAATACCCTTAGATCTTCGAGGACACACATGTTTGTAGGTGTTTGGTGAATAAAACACCCCGAGGACAATATGAAAATTCACCGCATAATCGAGGACGTACCTTTCCTGTGCAAATAAAGCACGTAAAAAAACGTACCCCAAAACTAAAGGGCCTAATATTTGTAACAATTTGCATGGTTCTAGAACCTTTGACGTCCTCGCTGTGTTAGTGGTCGACGAAGTAAAGGTACAGTTCTTATCCGTGTCCTCGGTACAAACCCACCCGCCCACGCACAAACACACACACGCATATCACAAGCTATGTCCTGAAAATTAATGTTTAAACTAATTAAATCAATATATAAAGTTTTAACCAATTTCTTATATACAGTTAATTGGCAGCACATTCACTCTGGAAGGCTATTCGGAATAAACAGGAAAGGACATTACCGTCAACATGTTGTAATTGTGACACAGCGTACTTCAAGGAAAGTAATATGTAATTGGGGGAATATACGAACCCTTGAGAGCTATACGAGAGTCGAATTTCAAGAAAGCGATGTTTACATGACTTCTGTACATTATTGATTGATGCGACACCTTACAGGAATAAAAAGACCGGGAAGAGACCGACTAATTTTGTATAAAATTAGGCACTTGGCGGGGAAGACACAACGCAAGCATCCCTTCCCCATTGATTTCCCCCCATAACAGCTTAGCGCACGTTAGACAATTCAGTCTGTTTGAGCACCCCCCCCCCCCCCCCACCTCCTCACCTTAAAATCGTTCCGCAGCGCTTGCGATATAGCCATTGACCAAAGAAAGGTTTTCGAAATATAAAAATAGCACATTTCATAAGTTATACAACGTTCTCCTTAACGAGTGCAGAAACTTAATTACCTACATATATTTTTTTAATAAACCGAAGTAGTTTCACGGTAGAGAGAGACAGAGAGAAAAACGGAATTAAATGTGTTTGCGCTTCCATATAATATTTTGTAGCACAACAGGAATATTAATTTAACAATAACAAAAAAACTTGGAGGAATATAGATAAGAAAGAGGGAGACTGATTTGAATTAAAAACAGAAATGCAAGCAAAAATAAAGGAAAGCTATTATAAAATTTTAAAAACGAAAGGAAGTCACATTATAACCGAAGGAAAAATAAAGGGATGGGGAAGGAGAATGGCCTGAATGATAAAACAGAAACTGTTGCAGAAGTTGAAGGTATATTTATCTAATAAGAATAGGGGAAGATGATAATAAATTGATTCAAGCAGAAGTAAGTGATGTTTTTTTTTTTTTCAAGTACCCTTAAAACAAAAACCAGTGGGCAGGTATAATTATTGTACGTATAAAAACAGTTATTCCGAAAGCCATGAAAGACATTGGTCACTTATGAGGAATTTTGTTTTCTTTAAGATTATAATTAATAGGCTTATTTATCACATGTAAACGAATGACGCTATATAACTTGACAACTTTTTTTTTAGAGGTATGAATTAATGATTTCAAATTTAAGGTCTACTAAAATGGCGTCAAAATGTGTTTCGTTCTAAAAGGCGTTTAATCCATCGTTGTGGTGAACACAATCGTTCATTCAAACCACAACGTCATGTGCAATTAACTTTCAAGCTTTATAATTCATACAAGATGATAATAACTTTAATGATTTTGAAATAAATTTTAGTTGATTTATCACATTTGGAAATGAAACTCTTCAGACAACGGTTGACAGGCTTCATCATTTTCGACATCGAATGGTTAACTTTCATAACACATAAACAGTTAAGATTTGTGATATGTAACAATTAACAAAGTGAGACCATGCCGCCAAATTAGCACGTGGCCCCATTTCTTCTAAAGACAAATAGATCTTATATACACAACAAAATTGGATGAGCTATCAAATCCTTCATTAAATGAACTGCAAGAAAATGGAAAGTATACATTGCTGAAAGCCAATTAAGCCTAAAACCGCCAAGCTCTCCGTAAAATCCCAAATAATTCACAGTGATAGGTAGTATGTAATTATTTCATTCGAATCCCAATTTGGATGAATAATGCAAAGACATGCTTCTGATGCCCGAACTTAGGATAAAATGCGTTGGTATAATCTCCTTGGATGAGTACAAAGGAACCCCCTTGCGAGTTAAGACGGGTACGATTACAATGCTTACCAAATCCCACTCCTGTCGCGTTAGATCACAACCGGGATTAGAAGCGCGCAGCACGAATTTGTTTAGGAACTTCATACAGGCGTGTTGAAGTTGAATCGAATTGAAGGCAATTATGACGTTTTGTTTGACCGGAAAGAGAGAGGGGGTACAGACTGTAGAATATACATCCTTACTGGTTTCAGCTAACCCCACAAGTATCATTATCGGTTTTAGCAATACAGCAATTTAAAGAATATACAAAGTGTACATTCATCAAACATATTTAGCGATGCGTTCTTCCTTTTTTCCCCATTTTTTGTATTCTCTTCGTTTAAATCGAAATGCAAGGGAAAAGCAGTAAAGGTGTCGTATACAATTACACAAGATAATTTAATTATTTGAATTAACTTTCTTCACATTTTACCACAGGTAATAGTTTGTGGGGGTGAAATCTCGTGAAAAAACATAAAAATCGAACACTCAATCCCTTTCTTTCTTATAAAAACCCTTTATTTTTCAATATATTAATATATTGAAATAATTTATAATAATAATGATGGAGTTATATTTAAAGGCGACAGATCCACTTAAAAATGAAATGCTCAAGGCGCACTAGTGCAAAACATGAAAATACATCAATATAACGCATTCCAAAAAGAATAAAAAATCAGATCAACTGAGAGCAAAATGGAAAAGATAAGTTTTAAGGTTGCTTTTTAAAGATTCTATTGTAGGAATATCTCTGACCTCTTCAACAATTCCAGAGTGATGTCCTGGCATGAGCGAAGGCTCCCCCTCCCCCTCCCTACACTTTGTATAAGTTTTGCACGAATAATCGATCCAGAGTTTTGATAAGGTAAAGATCTGGCAGGTGTGTTGTGATTAATCAAAGAAGTATTGTTCTGTTGGGTAGAGCCATGAACACAATGAAACATAAGCAAAAAAAGTTTGAAAACAATACGTTCTTTTATAATAGAGTTCCTTGAAAACCGGTGTGTTGTAAATGTGTTGTTGGAGAGGGTAACAATACCAGCAGCGGCATTTTGCAATTTTTTTGTAACTTGGCAAGTTGATTATGAGACAGGTTGAACAAGAAAGCATTTCCGAAATCAATGCGAAATGAAATTAAGGCATGTATAACCTTTTCCGTTGCACTGCGAGTTAAGTATTTTCGTATAAAACACTTTTAGTAAGGAAGTTAACCTTTTGTTTGTTGTTATGTTATTTGTATGTACATTGGCTACAAGATAGCTTTTATGTAACCATAAATTAAGTAGCGCTATTAAAAACGGTATTAAAATATCCTTTGGTTTGTTTTTATGTTATTGTTATGTACATTGGCTACAAGATAGCTTTTATGTAACCATAAATTAAGTGACACCATTAACAAGTCAATATAAAGCATATTGTGAGGGGAAAATAATAACTGTCCGTTGAATAATGACTATATCTCTGAAATCAATCAGCTTATGATGCGGTACTTTATAATCTTCCATCGAACTTTGGACATCACTCCAATCGCTTCATTTAATAATAAATTACAACCATTAGCACGGAGAATTGTACTTCTTGGACTTCCGAAATAACTGACGCGAACCAACATTGGGGCAATCACTTAGTTCAAGCACCGTTGCCAAGGTTGTAGAGTTACCCGGATTCTTAGTCACCTCCATGAATCCTGTTTTCATCAGCTCGTGATTGCAAAATATCCCGGTATTTGAATTATCCAGATCGCATATTATCCAGTTAATTTGCGTCTTCATCATCCCAAAGTTACAATTAGCGGGATATTTGGTCGAGATAATCATCCCAACATGTCTTGGGCTAGTTTGTAAAATATCTCGCTATTTGTCCGGTGCGTTTTCACTAGCCCGAAGACGCCCACTATGCGCAAACGCTGAGCAAAATATCTCGAGCTAATTTCTCGAGCTAATTTCTCGAGCTCGAGTTTCAAGTTTCGAGGTCGAGTCTCGAGCTGATGAGAACGCGATTTGTAACTTCGGGATTATTTCCCAAGTTAGAAATAGCTGGCTATCTTGAGCTGATGAGGACATACCTTATGACGCGTGCTTAGTCTCAGATTTTAGGCGGAACGCATTAATCTTTTTGTTTCTTTCTCAACCTGACGTTGCCGAGTTGAAGATTGGCAAAAGGGTCCTGAAAAAAAAGAGATTAATGAGTGTAGCTTGCAAAGGTGATAAATTGATATATTATCGTGGTTAATGACTAAAGATGGAGACTAGTTGGACCATTACATGGATATTCATTTTGAAGGGAAAACAAATCGTTTTCTCGTGCTTGAATAATGTTTGCATTTTCCCTTTCAATTTGTTTGATTTTCTCTCTTACAAGTGAACACATTTGAATCGTGTATTTGTCGTTAGCGCCCTCAGCAAACAAACATTTAGAAGCAACTTACTTTACATCAGAAGCGTAAAGAACATTCCCGTGTGTTTTATTCGTCCTGTGAACAAATGGTTACATACACTCTAACGTATTTAAATGTAACGTTATATTTATTTGTCATCTGATACTTTGACAAACTATTCAAAGGAATAACGTCCTTCTCAAACGTAGTCAAAATAGATTAGACGCGTATTTGAAAGTGATGCTTTTTTATATATTTTGTTTGTATGTAGGAAAATCTTTGAAAAAAACTTCAATTAATTAATTATCGGAAAGTAATACATCAAGAAATACTAATGTTCTTGTTTCTGTTACTGTTTTCTGGTTGTGATTCTTAACCTTACTTTCCACAGAAAAAAAAGGATACGCGACCGAAGATTTAAAGGGAATGGTTTATTGTGGCTACCTACTTCATTCTAGAATGCTTTATAGCGATTCTTCATTGTTAAAAAAATAGCGCTTCTAATGCACTCGTTTTGAAATATTTTATAAAACATGTTAGAGGTTTTCTTGTTTTCAGATAATGGATTGATTATAAATTAGATTTAGCAAATTCCACCTGCCACATAATGGGCTTTAAAAATAAAAGTGTATTTTATGACAAGGTGGGACATAACTTATCAATCAGGATCGATCATCTCGTAATGATTGCTTATTCACGATGCCTTAAGCCCACCGCACATTATATGATCAGATTTAGATCCCATTTGGGGTTAATTTGCAATATCATTTGATACGCTCACTCAAACATGAAATATCCTAATGACTGAGGATCTGAATAGTCATATGGTGAAGAAAATCAAAATTTCAAGGGATTTCATGTTTCCTTGGACAATAAAATGCTAAATCGGCTCAAAATCGTAGTGACGTCAGACCAGTAGTACGATTGTCTACGATTAAAAGCCGATTCGGCTTTTATCCTGACTAGAATCAATGCACCTAAGTTTCGGTTGTTAGTATTCTTATCATTATTTGGAAGATGAATCAAGACCATGAGCTACAAACACAATATATATCTGTAGCATATTATGATTAAAATTCTTCGATTTCAAGAAGGCAGCAAGAGATAAGTGGAATTCTGGTCAACAAGTTATTTTTCATTTCCTCTTGTATGTTTGAATTGCTTTCTCCTGATTTGAATAAGAAGATGAAAGGAATTCAATTATTTATTTTATTTGTCAAGAAGGCTGCAAAAGATTCGTAAAATATTGTTCAAAAAGCCATTTTCCATTTCATCTTGGATGCTTAAGTGGCTTTCTCCTGATTTGAATTACAAAAGGGAACAGTAATTTTTTTGTTGTGAAAGTAGATTTCTGATAAACCTATTTTCAGTCATGTCAGCTGTGACGCAAATTGATACCAAGCAATGACTCAGTGTTAGATCAGTTGTCTCGTAACCTAGAGGTCCGGTTCGAAACCCAGTCGATGCGCAAGTGCCCTTTGGTATTTTGTTTATTTGTTTGTTTACTTATTTAAATACGGTGAATAAAAAACATGCTTTCAGCTTGGCATAGTTGTTTTTCAGCATGTCCGTACATGGTACATTAAAATATATATGAATAAACAATTACAATACATAACGTTATACTAAATAAATTTACATCCATTGATCCCCACTACCAAGTCCCTCGGAGAGGACTTAAATCAGTCGATTCCCTTGTTGATTACTTACAAGCATACACATGCTTTCTTAGCAGTCAAGTGGATCAAACAAACAGGCGAGCGTAATGAGTCATACCGACTAAGCAAAACAGAATTGTGAATAGTTTCCTGAAATATGTGAATGCAAATAGGAACATGTAGATATCTACCTCAGTAAATATTTCTTAACAAGCAGCAGCGATTAATTTATGAAAGAATAACATTAAAACCAAGGATTGTGCGTTAGAAAGTCTTTCGCACAAGACATTTTAGTTTCTAGTAGCATAAATATCTAAAGTTGTTGTTGTTGTTGAAAATTTCAAATCCTGAGTTTGTACCATTTACATCGCCGGGGTTATTTTTGAGATATATTGTCAGCAAATCTATGAACTCAGTCAAAAACTATCCGATTACTGCAGTGCTTTACGGCATTGACAATGTAATGTCCAGATATATGATAAAAACATATAATAATCTGATACAAACAAACTGTATTTTTCCTAAAATTAGTAGGTTGTAAACAAGTGTCAATGGCGTACTCAGGGCATTGCATCTAAAATAACTGATATTCGAATATTGCTAATGCCGTCAATTCGTACTTGTTGTCGCGGCCGTGAAATTGTGTCCGCATATTTGCATCGACTGCCTTCCAATAAAATAATAAAAAGTTTATCTTTAATGACAAGGATTTATTTCACATCGGGGACAGTCCCCAAGTTCATTTTATTGGGAAGGTTCGATCACGAAGCTGTAATGAATTCGTTACAGCTTTCTAGTTCAACCACAAACTCGCCTGGAAGCACATAAGTATGCTCGTCAAGAAGTTTTATTAAAAGTAAATTACACGACTTTATTTCTGAAAAAACAGGCGTACCTTAATAATGGTAGTTCAGCATTATTCAGTGCGAAACACACACCTAATCGAACGTGTACCCGATGTGTATACTACAACTCTATTTATACCTGATGAAAACTCTTTGAAAACACCATTCTTTCAGTGAATTAAAGTGAATTCAACGTCGGGAATTAAATGGGATTTTCCTCTTCCTCTTTTATACGTGACTTTCCATTTACTTCCGATCACCATAGTATGTAGCGTTAGCTTATAGTGGGGCTATTTTCAAACTAATTGGACAGTCAAATGAACCGAGATATTGAAGCGCAGCATACTGCAAATAAATAATGCTGATTGTGATATCATTGTAGCTACTTTCCCCGGTTGGATTGTCTGCGCATGCGCTTTAACCACCAACGCACTCTCGCGACATTCGAGAGCAGACGATACACTTTTTGCTATAAAACGCACAAAGCTTCCCGCCAATCGACCATTTCTGTCGCAACACTGTTTTAAAACACTTAACTCGCACTGGGAAGAAAGCCACAAGGTACACCAAGAATTTGTTCTCCCTCATCAGACTTCGCAGTCCACAAAGGACGTATTTTATTTTTGTTTCCTTCACCTTTTGCTCCTGAAGACATCTATTCATCAGAACCTGTTCTCGCACGAAGGCATTTCTTCTCAAGCCATTCACCCCTACCCGCTCCCCGGAGAACCCACCAGTATCAGGTAAATACATGAATTTCTCTATATTGTGAATTTCATATTGATGTTAATGATCGTTATCTTGGAAGTTTACTTGATAAGCATTGGTACATTGTTATTCGTTCATTCGTCTCAATATTCTTTTGTTACTCTGATTGCAAATATTTAATGCTTTATTTCGTTATAGATTGTTTACCAAAAGATGTTTACCCATACCTTTAGTCAGTAGGCAATTTGTTAAAATGTCATACTCTATGACCATATTGTATACCGAATGGTATTTTCTTCCCAAAATTATGTTTCTTTCTCTTTCTTGAAATGCTCTTACTTTCTTTTCTTCTTTCTTTTTTGGAGGGGGATCTATGTTAGCTTCCCCTATGGTTTCACAATTTCCTTAGAATCTGTCTAAGATTTTTATTTGTGAGGCCGATGACACTGTTATTCATTTTGTTCATGATCTCGTTATACTTGACACATTCTTTGAAAAGGTCTTAGGATATGTGTTTGTGTGGTAATTGGTTTTTGTAGGAGTTAGTTGGTGCCGCCTTACCTTGCTTTAAATCGTTTGATGTTCTCATTTCAATTCAAGTTCATTCAAATTTTGTTAAATCCTATATCCCTGTTGGACTATAACCAAATACAGTAAATCCTTTTTCGTATTTGTTTCGAGCGCGCGTGCCGTCACGAGGACAGTCGGTATTACCTGAATGATTGCCCAGTTAGTAATAAGCCTGGAATTTCATCGTCACCCTCGTTTTTGTTTACAATTGAATGGACAAAAATAGATAGATAATCGATGAATAAATAAACGTGCTGACACATTTTATCATTGTTAAAGTAGGGATATTAAATTTCATCGAAATTAACAATGACGTAATGTGAAATTAAGCTGTAAAGTGTGAGATACCAACTGTGTTTTTCGTCGAGTTCGATATTTCCGTCAAGAATATGTAGTCGTACAATCTCTGGTGGCGCATAGCTGTAGAGGGGGCACGGGGACACGTGCCCATGACCTTCAATGAGAAGTGACAAAACTGTATTTATTTTTAAGCGAGAAAAGTGAAAAGGGATAGGGAAAAGGTGGAAAGGACGATAAAATAAGATTATCGGACCACATCCCGCGTCCCCCTTGTATGTAGCCCAATACATTTTCCGAGATATACCGACCCCCCACCTGTCGCTCCAATGCCCCTTCAATGGGTCACCCCATGCTACGCCACTGAATCTCTATCACATCCAATATCTCTTCTCATCTACAGTATAGATTGAAATAACCATTCACGTCGATTTTAATCAATTTCGTATCTTTGTTTTATGATCATCGAAGATGAAACGTTTGTATTAAAAACAAGTCTCTTTGTGAAGAAAGAAAATGGTAAAAGTTGTTTGCGAGGTCTTATTTGAAAGACTTACAATTTTTTGATGACCAGTTGCCATAATTACATATTACAGCATTATTTCTTTTAAATTTAATATTCCAACTTTTACCAGGATAACATGTGTAATCGTAGTTAGGTATTCCTCTGTTATTTATTATCTTGTTCATATATGTCTGTCTTTTGTTTTTTCTTTATTTATATCTTTACTTCGAAATGGCTTGCAAAAAGATATCTGCCATTTGATTAAATATGCACCTTAATTCTCGTATTAGGCAATCACATTAAGCCTCTCATAGTATCATAAAGGTTGTGCACTTCATTCAAATGGACAGATTGGGGACGTTAGGTATTGAATATTGATTAAGTGATTATTCGAGTAATGTGCCAATCGCTTTGAACTATATTGACAAAAACTCATTAAATTCGTATTGGCTGGGGTAAGAGTAATGTTTTGATTGGTGCCAGTTTCCGCCCTCTAATGAAAAATAAGGAGACATCTTAGCATCAGCCATCTTTACTGATTGCAAGAGACTCGGTTGTTATTATGATATCGCATTATTAACCCCTTCCGTTTTAAGTCTTCGAATACTGGAGATACGAAGGCTACGGGAAGCATACCCAATACAATGTAGGGGAAGGCAGGGCTAACGGGTTCATATCGTCAGTAAATATGTGTGGAAAGGAGGAACGCCACTGAATTATCCCCCACGCACACGCTCACCCACTCCTACACATACACACGCACCCAATGCACTCTTACTAATAACGAGTAAAGATTTATAGCAATTGTGAGTTTATATGCGGTCACATGAAGGAAGGAGTTGCTTGTATAAACATTCTGATCGACTTTTAGGTAAAGAATCATCAGTATTTGGATGATTAGGCACTAAATTGGACAGCAGATAACCTCTCATCAATAAGTTTCGGATAAACACAATCATTTGTTGATGTCCACAACTTTTAACTTGCATTCTGAAAAGTGTAGACGAAGTGAAAAGAAAGAACTCGGGATGGGGGCTAGGGTGTTTTATATATCCCATCCAAATGTTAGCCCTTTTTATCATTCCATAGTTTATATATACATCATTTTTCTTACACAAATATCTAGTTAAAAAAGATGTTCATGCTCACTTATACGTTTTCAGCATTAATGGATAAAATTGTTGTTTTTATTTTAAATTTCTATACAGATTCATATATATATATATATTTTGTATTCCCATGTATAAGGATATTTTTAAAAGTTGATTTCTTCGCCTCTTTTCACCAACATCTCAAACCACCTGGAACATAGCACGTAATGGTCTAAAGATGAGCATTAATACGACTGTTTGAATAATTTTTTATGAATTTAAACTTTTAGTTATAATAATCATTTTCTTCGCAGGGATCATAAAATAAAATAAATCTTATTTTCTTCTTCTAATAAATCCCACTCTATGACGAGCGATTTCACGCGTGAAAATAATTATAACAGAATTAGAAACAAATTAAACGAGATATGAAAGATGAAGTTTTTTATTTTATATGGCTTGCATGGGTATTAAAGCAGTGTAGATTTAACTTCTACTCTTAAAAAGTTCATTACTGAATTTAAAAGGTTTTTGTAGTGTACGTTGTAGACAAATAAACATGCTTCCAAATAGATCGAAATCCGGTTTGATATGAAAGTTTATTATTGAAATCCGAAGATCTATAAATGATAAAAACTTTTGTATTGCAATTAGTTTAGAAAAAAACATGAAAATTGGGTCGCCTAATCGATTTCATATCTCTGTACAAGGTAATACATATGATATTTTTGTCTTTGTATGTCTGCTTCAAATTGGAGAAATATGCTTGCCAATCCACACGATGTACACCCCCCCCCCCCCCCCACCCCCCGCCAAGGGGCGCACATCGAATCCTAGAGATTCGGGCATCGTTCCACGCAACCGCCAAAAGTACAAGTTCGCTGACATCCCATTGAAACGCATCTATTAAGATTAACACGAGTCTCAATGGACTTTCGGCGAACATATACTTATGACGGTTTGGTGAAACCTTGCCCAGTTCTACGACACAGGCACCTACGACAATTTCACCTGGGTCACTTGACTAAACAAAGTTCTAATACTCCCTGGGCCCACCACGATACCTATTAACCACAGCGTTAACCATAAACCTAACACCAAATCCCTATCGCAATTCTTATCCTTACCCTTCTCCTTTTTGTTGACGAGATAAAACTGGAAGCAATTGTCGTCATCATGGTCGTAGATAATTTATAGCGGATCACTGTAAAGACCTGTTATGTCGGATCTTGCCCACTGAGACTTGCCGAGGTCACAACCAGGTGATGGGAAGATAGGATTTCGACCAAGGACTTAATTGGTGTAACAATTCGAAGATTCCCTGGATATTTCAGAAATGGGACGAATACTTTGTCCGTGGAACTTTAGGTGAATTCGCCTGAAGCAGGTTCGTCAGGTTCTCGAGGTCCCAGGAGGTCCCAGGAGATACCAAGGTCAGGATGTCTTTGCTACTTTAAAGTTACCGCAGGGTCATTGTCTTCTGTTACTGCTCAGCCGGGGAAAGGGATTTCTCTCTAAACCAATGACGAGGAGTAGGGTTTCTGACGTTGCAACGGAGGAGGGTCACAGGGGCACGTGCCCCCGTCCAACGGAATGGGGGCGTACAGAGAGAAAGGGAGCTTTTTTAAAAGATTTTACCTAGGGAAGCCTCATCAGCATCAATGTTGTTCTTCTCGAGGCCCTTGCAATTAGTATTACCCCATCGGTTGACTGGTTCCGGATTACACCTGGGTGGAGAGTAGCAAATATAGAATAATGTCTTGCCAAATGATAAAAGTGTTGGGCTGGGATTCGAACCATGAACCCTAGGATTAGGAGTCTTCTAAATAGACCACTATACCACAACACCAAAGGAGACGGTGATGGTGAACGAAGAGGAACGATGATGTTTGGCCCCCTTTCTGCACCCTCCTTATAATCGGCTGCACTCCCTATTTGCATTTCATACATTTCCGCCCCCTCTTCAAGTCAGTGCCCCCCCCCCCCCCCCAGCAGCTTGACTGACGCTACGCCACCGATTCGGGCTTCAGAGTAACACTTGTTGTCTGCAAAGATGAGTTGAATAAAGTGATCTCCGTTTGACAAGGTGTCTCTAAACCCTAGACAATACTAGCTACTCTGCTTTAGAACAAAAGGATATTTGAACGGTACATAGTACATGTCGTTAGGGCACGTGGGAAACTTTGACAACGCAGTCTTTAATTATTTAATACTTTCAGAGAATGATGTACGTTATTGTATTTCGCTTTCCTTGAATTTATGCTCACATGTTTAATAGTTTACAACATATCATTTTTCATGTTGCTGATTTTATTGCCCACGCGACTGATTGACGATGTGCAAGGATAACATTTTACTTTATGATTTGCTTTTTTTCGAGAATGTTTTTACTTCTTGTGCTTGTCCCTAGGGGGTAAGCGTGTTCATCATTTTCGTGCTATATTTCATTTATTATGCAACCCCGGGCCATACCTTCACTCATTCAAGTCATGGCGCCTGAGTGGGGCACTGGCGTCACTTTGAATATCTCTAACAACCCCGAAATAGGAAACATTTCCAGAATTCAGAATAAGCATGTTTCTAAAATAGCTCGAAAAATGGTCGCACATTTTGTGTACCATGTTTTGCAGATCCGTCAACCCCCCCCCCCCCCCCTCCCAGCGCTACCCCTGACTCACTTCCCATGTGTCCGTCGTTCCTCATCATTAATTACTTCTCTCTTTTTTCCTAACTGGCCATACATCACCAAAGTGATAATTGTTAAGCGGAATAACAAAGGGGAGAATCGCAGACTGATTGTTCATTGTTTATCATTGCCCGTTTTTGTGTCAAAATTGCCACCATAAGTCATCGTACATGAACATAGCTGTTGAACAGATGAAAATGATCGTGGGGCTGCGTTTTGAAGCGCAAAACGATTAGGGGGTGTGGGTTGATTGAAGACAATCCCGCCAACTTGCACAAATGGGCGTGTCAAAGCATCGAATAATGCAAACCAATTACGAGCTTAATCATGGTATAACAACCGTTATTACCCGTGGGTTGAAGTCCTAATATGTTGAACTGAAGCAACATGTGCGCCAAATTATACCATTTAGGTGAACCTCGGTGAAAAGAAAGTAGAAATCATTGTTTTGACAACGGGTGAATGATGACTATTTAGCACGATGTGACATTAGTTGGTCGAACCGTCAGATAAACAATATGCTTTTTCATTGAAGCAGTATAGAGTCAGATTGATTAAAGGTGTATCTTTTTTTAACTTCGATCGAAGTATACAATTTCGAAAAGCCGTTGAGCGAAATTTCAATCATCTTCGGTAATTTCTGTTTATTAGAAAACAAAAATGAAAATTGTAATAGCATTTAATTTGATATTTTCTTCTTACTGAAAAGATACCTGATAAAAGTAAGCTGTCTTTACCAGCAGTGTACCAAACAGATATCTTTACTGTCCTATCTTAAAGTCTTTCCCTTCTTTTCCTTCCCCAATCTTGATCTAGTCCATCACTGCCTCATTCTACTTCTTCTCCTCCTCTTGCTTTCATCTGTTTGTTTCCTTCTCCTTGATATCCTCTTTATCTCTCTCTCTCTACCTTTCGATCTCTCTTTCTCCCTATAACTCTTTCTATCTCTCTTTCTAGTTCTCTCTCGCTCTGTTTCTCTCTTTGTCTCTGTATGTCTTTCTCTCTCTCTCTCTCTCTCTCTCTCTCCCTCTGCCTCTGTTTGTCTCTCTCACACCTAATCAATTCAATGTATCCCTGTCGTAGTGATCCACTCATCCCCCTTAATATGTCTCTCTCTCTCTCTCTCTCTCTCTCTGAATATCACTCAATGCCTTTCTTTCTTGCCTTTTCAACTTCCATCTCTTTCAATCGCTTTTTTTTGTTTACCTCTCTCTTTCTTTCTTCACTCCCTCTTCCGTGCAAACTGTTTCTCACTCGCCGTGTCTCTTTCCACGAACAGAGCGGCAGTTAGCAATTATACATATTGCAAACTAAGATTTGGGGCACCTACTTAAATCTGCGGATTCTAATACGCTTTGGTTACCAAACGATTCGCTGTCTGGCCGTCAGAGAGAGACGAACAAAAATACCTTGTTTAAGCAGAAGAGGGCGTGTTCCGACAGCTTTAAATGTATCTGAAAATACACGGATTAACCCACCTAGGGTGTATCAGTTGCAGGAGAGAGGAAGATGACGTCTAAACCGACCTTTCTGACCGTTTGGGAATTAGATAAGGCAATAATTCCACACTGGACCCAGTTTCATTTCAGAGGTATTCATTGGCGTTTAGTGTCATAGGGAATATATTGGCAACAGGGCTGAACTGAGATCGAACCAATGCAGGTGTTAAGCTTGGTATTTTCACCCTCCTCTTCGCCATCAGAAGTCGGTGACCGGTAATACTATAGCGTCTTCAAAAGGTTTTTCGTTGGAAGGAATTATCTGTTTGAAACGCTAGCTCTCTGAATCGTTTTGTGTTTACTGCCCGTATGGTTATGGGATCCCCGCCGAAATTAAACTTCGGGTCGAAAAGGGGTTAATTACATGAATAAAATCCAAAGTGTTGCGGCTCTGTAGTACTGCCATATACCTGAAAGTGACGGAGAAGTCGAAAGAAAGAAAGAATTGATACATGGGAGCAAAGAGAGGTTTAAACAAATAATATGAGCCAAGAATGAAAACAGTAGATGAAAAGAAAAATGATTATAAGAAATGGGGCAAGAGTTAAAAGGATTAAAGTAATTCTATAACGAAAATAACAAAACGAATTTACAACAACATCCTTAGAGGGAGGAATGAGAAAATGACGGCTTTAAAGCATGAGATGAAGTGATTAATTTTGCTAGCAATTTTAGAAGATTTACTCGTAATGCGTTCAGAAAAACATGGTACTTGCTTACGTGTAAGAATGTGTTGTTTTTAATGTGTGTGGGTGAAGTTTTGTGGGTGTGTGTTCAACTCAATGTGACAGCATTATCTCGGCTGCAGGCAGAAAGCATCGCTCAGTTATAACTGTGTCAAAATTAATCTATATAAATGGCTGACGCCATGTTCTGAAACATTTTAAGATATTCCTTAAGGTAGAATTAAGAAATATAAGAACACACAAAGCAAATAGCAAACACTGTTGGAAAATAGATATAGGCACACACATGTTTATGTAGAAGTGTGTGCTACATAATAGTTAAGAAGTGCAAAATCAATCTTCGATAATCAAAATCTTATTTGAATGACACTGATCAATTTAAAGTCTGCAAACTACAATAGTTTATAATGGAACTAGTAACTACCATGCATATACTAATTACTTTCCTAATTTGTAAGGAATCTAAATATTTGTGATTTCTTTTTCTTTCTTTTTTATCTCTATCCGAATTAAATATATTTATATATTGTTGTTATATCTTTCCAAAAAAAAGTGGTCAGAATTCTGCCCAACTATTCGGCACCTAAATTTGTGAGACTATTGTACGGTATACATTTCCTGCCGCGGGTATCCTTTAAAATATTTTATGTATCTAAACTGTTTCCTTTTGCCTTGTTTTCTTTGATAATGAATATACACCAAAAACTTATTTCTTGGAGGGAAAATGGGCAATACATGTAAGATCACGAAGTGAAAAGAGAGAGGGGAGTGGGGTCGTGGGGTGAGAGAGAAATGAATAGCTCAAGGTATTGACATGCTGCTTTAATGTCCATCCTTGCGATTCCGTGGCACAGGTTACAAGCGTGATCATGTATCCCACTTCTTATCAAATAATACAAAAAACGCCTGAATAATAATAACGCCTCCCACTTTCAGATAATATTTCCAAGATTTCGCCACCGTCATGTGTTTAAACTGCGTCATCTCAAGCCCTCTGTAAATATATCTCAATGTACCTCTCATAACTTCATTAGAACAAGGGTCCGTGCGTGACGCCACGGATCCACCTTAACCCCTTGATTGCGCCCCCGGTTAACGTTCATGGTTGTTCCACATAAATTACACACGGGCTCTGTTGACAAGGGGTTAAACTTTAGAGCTAAGTTGGTGCTAGACACCTACTCAAGAGACAGGTGTAGCTTAATGTAGCATGCGTCACGCGCGCAACTGGTGGCGTTTTTATTGGGGTGAACAGGGCGCACTTCAGAAAGTGATCCTTTGAGTTGCGTGCATTTTAGAAAGAACATTTTGTTGTCCACGCACTGGAACGTTGAATTTTGAAAGACATTTTGAGAAAGAGCCATGAGCGCCTAGCAGGGGCGGATACCGGAAGAAGACAAATTACCCACGAACATTTCTTTAAAATATTATTCAGATCAAAAGCAACGGACACATAAAATAGCATTATTCTACGGTCGTCACATCAAGGATATCAAATCATTGTAAGATGCATGAATGTAGTTTATTTGTGCTTCTCTTACAAAAAGTATATTAACACGGAGCCCCCCCCCCCCCCCCACCCCCCTCCCTCCTTGTACGTGTGCCTAGGGTTACCGTCTATGTATAGGGAAGATTGACAGTTTTATTAAAAAGAATTCCCCAACCAGTTGACGGTTCATTCTGGTTAATTATTTTGTAGACGTATTATTCATGGTGCTTGTTCAGATGGTTTAGCGTTGTGGTTTATTTCTCGAAAATATTCGCTTCTAGCGAACGTGGAATTAAGCTTCTCAAAGGCAATAATGCAATTGGGTACGCAGCCTAGAGTAAAGGCGTGGGGGCAGCCTTAGTAAATGAATGGAATACCGGAGACCCACTACCGAGTAAAGGTATGGCCTTCCCCAGCTCTCTTTTCGTTCTCTTTCTCTCCCTCTCTCGCCCCTCTCTCTCTCTCTCTCTCTCTCTCTCTCTCTCTCTCTCTCTCTCAGACCCCCTTTCTTTTTTCTCTCCTTCTCTTTCACTCTCTCTCCCGCTCTCTCTCCCTCACATACACACTCCTTTCTCCCTCCTATCTCTCTCTACACTATTTATTTATCTTTGTTTCCTCTCTCGCACCCCTTCTATGTCTCTCTCTTTATATCTCAGTTTTCTTTCACTTTCCTTTTGTTGGGTATAATAAATGGGGAAAGTGTCCCCTTGCCCTCTGTCTACGCCATTACTTCCATTAATGGAAGAAATGAGTGATTAAGAGAGGAAAAGAGTTGACATTGTCACAATATAAAGGCATTGACCCAGCGGCTAAAAACTCTCAGATTTGCATGTGATTTGAGACGTCTCGGCTGCAGTAGAAATCCACTATCCTCTCAGATTTCCGAAAAATTCATTGACATGTTTTGGTCATACTGAAAAGATTAAAAGTAGTCTAATGAGACGGTATTAGGTAATTCTATTAGACAGACATAAATAATTTAATTGAATTAAGAATTCTTGTTCATTCAATTGTCTATTAATGTGATTAAGTATGGAAATTATTCTCGTTTACATGCATATCCTTGACTTATACTACAGGAAATGTCTAGTTCTAGGAAATTTGAAAAATAAGTTTGACTTAATCAAATGCCATCATTAATTTTTGTGGTCTATTGATAAAGATCCTCACTCGAAGAATTAACATAACAAGTCGTCGCTGTTTTCACGAAGTGACGGTAGTGAACAAGAATTGCATTCACTTTGCGTGACGATTTTTCTCACTACCGTCACTTCGTGAAAACAAGGACGAAGTATTATTCGTAGACTGCCTCATTATTTAATTTCAATTTCGCCTGTGAAAGACAATTATCATTTCTGATAGTATTCTGAAGAAAATACGTTCACATTTTGAGGAAAATGCATATTTTCTGTGTGGGAACAAATGGGGTAGTTAACCTGCTTTCGAATCACGCAGGCGCTTGTTATGCGGTTGGATTGCCCGATTGTAATTCAACACAGTTTCCAATTTCATATTCGAGCGAGACCCCATTTACTACTAAAACTACACGCGGATGAATATATTACTTTAAATGTAACTAACTAATCCTTTCCATTTTCAGCCTTTAGGCATGCACTTTCAGCTTTACTCTCAGTAATGTCTGACTGGAATCTTTGAATAGGATATCCGAATCTTTCGGTACATAAATCAAACCACCCCCACCCCATCAAATTGTTGCGCTCATTACGGAAAGGAGCAACTGAGATCGTGGAACGGGTATGTGAAGTTCTTCCAGGTATCATATACACGGTGCAACTGTTGATTTTCTTCAAAATGTTATTCACCATACATCCTGACAAATTTGATGTGTATAATTATAGAGTTGGGCCTATTTTTACATAATACTGATAATTGTATCTACAAACGTAACATTTTATTCAGATACATAATTTTGTTCAATCGTAGAAGCATTGAAACTCGTTTGAAATGAGGTAAGAGTTCCGGTTATGAGGACGATCGTCCACTGACATAGAAATATATTAATTAATAATAGAATATTGCTTTAGCCTCTATACCGTGTGTCTCAAAAAAAACGTAACACTTTTGAAATGGTTGCCAAATTGAGCATATATAATTTTATGAAAAAATGTCTATATGTATGGAAAGCTAAAGGACCAACCTTTCATATGATATGAAAAAATTAAAAAAAAATCATGCTTCGATGGACAGTGTTCACTTAAGTTAGAGGTATGAAAATGGGCCTGCGCAGGATTTTTCCTTCCAATTTTGGACAGGTAAATTACTTGTAACTTACAAAATAAGGTCGATATGAGATATTCATGATCGATGGATCAAAAGGATATTTTGAATCAAAAGGATATTTTGAATACCTCGAATTCTGGTATTTTCAATGCATAATGAATGATGTACTTAGCTATTACATGTTTGGGTCATTCATAAAACCTGAATAAAATGTGATTGATGATCCACCAAACTTACGGAAGAAAACTGATAAAGAAAAGGCAAGGGGTAGGTGATGGGATGGGAAAAGGTTGTGGGGGGGAGGAGAGTGGGTTGCATAATGTCAATTATGATTTTGAATACGGTATTTCAATTTAACATTTTCCCATTCTTCCTTCATCCTGTTCACATCTACCAGATCAATGATACAATAAGATGGGAGTGGAAGTTGGTGTGTGTGTGTGTGTGTGTGTGTGGCAGGGGTGGTGTTTGGGGATTGATAAATGACAGAGAGAAAGGACTGGTATTCAAAACATCCTTTTAACTCTTAATCCATCGATCATGAATATCTCATATCAAACTTATTTTGTATGCTAAAAGTAACTTACCTGTCCAAAATTGGAAGGAAAAATCCTGCGCAGGCCCATTTTCATACCTCTAACTTAAGTGAACACTGTTCATCGAAGCATGATTTTTTTTTCAATTTTTTCATATCATATGAAAGGTTGGTCCTTTAGCTTTCCATACATATCAACATTTTTTCATAAAATTATATATGCTCAATTTGGCAACCATTTCAAAAGTGTTACGTTTTTTTTGAGACACACGGTATAAACCCCAGTTATATGACTCTTAAAGCGCAACAAGTATGTTCATGGGCTTTTGCATTAGAGATCCACAGGAAAAATTAGTACCGAATGACAATAAATACCCCCCAAATCTGATTTTTTTCTTCTTTTCTTTCTTTCTCCTATTGAGTGATCAATTGTGACGTCACTTATTGAGATCATTACACTGCCATGCAAATGCATTTTAAAGGAGAAATATGAGCTTTAAAATCGTAAAATTGGCAACACGTAGAGAGATTCAAAATTATTTTGCTTTTAAAATTTGCTATTTTCTTTTCAATTTTTCTACTACGATTCTCGCCCACGTGTATTGTTTTCAGAGACATTACACTCTATTTTAACAACGTAGCAATACAAGCAAAATATAACTGTCGCCAATTTAAAGAACAATATGTGATCAGTTTAGCGTTAAAAGGAATTCCAGTCCTGAAATAGTCAACATCCGTTTGCTTCTAAAATGGCGTAAATGTATAATTATATGATATAACTAAAACAAGAAATTTTCGCGTCGGTGTAGATGTAAAAGTCATTTCCACCTTCCAATTTGATATCCTAAATCTTCTCGTTAGAATTTCGGTCGTACATCTTGCCCAAAAGCAAGGAGAAGAACGAATTTTGGTTCAAGGCATTCCACATACAGTGAATAGGTACTGAATTTGAATAGAATATATAAGTAGATTGTACAACCCCGTTTCATAGTAGGCCCGTTCACACATAACGATTAGCGCGATTTGGATCGCGATGCAAAGATTGACTCTTTGGCGACCATTTACACACAGGGAGAATACTCGCACGACAGCAATAACGTCCGAAATAGGCATGCGTGAATCTCGACGATGTATACACGCTTGGAATCATGGGATTTAATAAATCAAATTTTGATTCTCGATACCTTTCACACACACACACACACACACACACACACAGCGCCCGGCAAACTCGCGATTATTCTAAACTATCGCAAGAATTGGATCGCGATGCCAATCGCGAAGAATAGTGGAATTAATCAATCCACACACGCAAAAAACCCGATTTTTGGATCGCGATGCAAAAGTCGATTTTGAAATCTCACTTTTTTCTGCAGGTGTGAACACCCCCATTATGTCTCGTACTATACTACATGTTGTATCGTTTTTATCGAGGGCAAGGATTGTTTGAATAAGGACAAGAATTTAATCTTGTTGAATTCCTTTAGGGGTGCAGAAGTGAAAGGGCAAAAGGAATAACCCCTCTACCTGTCGATGAATGCTACTTGAATTTGAATTGATTTCTTTTTTTACAAGTAGCTTCCTACGCATCGGATATTATCTTGGGTAAAGTTAAGATTTGTTTTGGTCACGCCGCGGCGAGATTGTGACCTGATTCTGAGAGAAAAAAAGGAAGAAAATAACTTGAGGATAACGTTTTGTTTAAACCTCCCCCTTCTGTTTACTAAGAATACTAAATACATAATAATTTATTTTTTTTAAACAGTGCTTATAAAGCGCTTACCACCCAAGTCTCTAAGTGCTTTGACAACCGTTGATCTGTCCTGAGTTGTTTTATGCGAAATGTTAACAGGATGAAACACCAACATGTTTATGTTGGTTATGCAGAGGAACAAAGGTGACATAATGTTGCACTGTGTTTTGTTTAAATCGAGTTATAAATGATATTGAATCTTCTGTAGAGTATCACTAAATGTCGAAAAGCACTTCGGAAATATCGGCAACAAAGACTATGATAGGAAACTTCCTTGTTCATGAAGAGCTTACCCAAATTTAACTGATCTTGTGGTTGCGGTATTCAAAGTATGAGAATATGTCAAAGATAGCTATTCTCAACTCGCATTGCTTCCTTGAAATCTTTCCCACACGAATACAGACACACAGATTATAACACACACACAAACAATTGTATTTATATATACATTCATATATTTACCAAGTGTTATGAAAGATTTTTGTTTCTTTAAAATGCGACACATTTAATTTTACATCTAAAATTATTAAATAAAGGCCCTTATTCAACCATTCCACCTGTCATTCTTTAGATATGAAGAAAAGAAATTAACTTTACAAGGGTAAGGACAATTATTAATTCAATTTACAAAGGTAGCTAAGGGTATTTATTAATTTAATTAAAAATAAAGGGTATCCTTATCTTAAATTAAACAAAAATACGAAAAGGATACCATTACCATATCCCCGGATAAATTGAACGTTTTTACTCAGCTAAACTTAGTCTTTGAAGTTTTCAATTATGGCCCCAACTCGACCGGTCAACCTTTCATTTTTTAGTTACGAAAAACATCAAATTTACAAAGGGTATGAATAATTCAGTTTTTAACTGTATATGTATACCATTACCATTTCCCCAGGTAAAGTGAATGCCAATTACTCAGCTACACTAAGTCTTTCATCTATTGCATAAATAATTCATGGGCGCTTATTGGAAAAATTACTTTTATTCTTTACTTGAAATATTCTATAGTACGTACAACCATGGCAACAATAACATGTGTGATCAAAAGGCCTCATGATATGTTCTGACAGTATAAACATATACATACAATGGGTTTTTCCACCCCCCCCCCCCCCCCGTCACCCACTACCATTTGTACTCGGTCCCTTTTTGTTGAATAAACTCATGAACATAATTATATTAATGAATAAAGGCAATTCCAAAGAACCAATTGCTATGACAGACGACTTTGTGTTTGTTGTTGTTGCTGTTGCTGCCCTTGTGTTTTTAATTGTTGTTGTTATGTGATATATGGTCAGGTGTATTCTCTGAATTGTCGACGTAACCGGCAATAAATAATGTGATATGAAAATATATTTGTTTTCGAACATTGTACGATGGAAAACTTTATAATCCAAATAAAGAAATCTCAGCATATAATGTGGAATTTATTGATTTTCACAAAATTATAATTTTTAATTAAATTAAAACAAACTTGAAACATGTTTTAATGTTAGGATCACGTGTCATTTTCGGCACCATGATTCTATAGGCATTTTGAGTGTTCACTGGTGTTTTCATGTGTGTTAAAGCTCTATTCATGGAACCACTCTCAGTAGTGGTTTTGCTTGTATTTGTTTAGTGGCTAACGGGTACGCACAAGCACGAATGTGTTAAAAATAAAATATAAAACGTGCGGGCTGATGCGTAAGAGAAATAGCAAAAATGCGAGGCTATTTTCAGTCATGTAATTGAATTCCATGATCGTGCTGTCCAGGAGTGTATTGGCCTACGTATTGACAGCAGAGAAGAATCTAAGGTTTCTTTCGAAGATTAATTTCGTGGAAAATGAATTGCATTGGAGTCTAGGAATGCGGAAGTGTAATGAAAAACATGAAACGTAAGCAGTGTAACAAACGTAAAATATCAGTAACTTTCCCGCGGTAAGGTGATTAAAACGAGACCAGCTGATTAGTAATTAAGCTGATGAACTAAAGAAAACATGTGAACAAATAATCTAGTAATATCATAACACACCAATATTTTGTCACAACTTTTTGTATAAAAGTCTGCTAACCTGGAGAATTATTCACATAAACTGTTTATCAAAAGAAATATCAATCAATCAAGAAAATACTGAGTTAAAAACGGCAATATCTGTTTGAAAAATACGATATTAAAGCTTGGGATTGTTTGTCATTGTTTATATTATGTGTAAAGAAATGGGGGAAATTCGCTCTGTATACAGCTACTACTACTACTACTACTAATTGAATTGCAAGTTGAGAATACAAAATCTGAGTAGATTTTGTTTTATTCGATTTATTGCTTTCTATATCATTTGTCTCAATTTTGTTAACATAGATATGTGCAAATATATGACATTTACAATGATAAACATAAACAATGATACAATTGATACCGTTACTTAAACTACAACTATTACTACTTCTTCTTCTACTACCACTACTACTAATGATAATAATAATTATAATAGTAATAATGATGATGGTGATATTGATGATAATAACAAAAACTGTAAAATTCCGTTCTTGAGTCACGCTTATTGCATCTCGATATAACGACCCGTTGCGCTTCCAAAGAGCTTTGCAAATTACCCCTCTATTATCAAAGAAGGCCCTGAAGATATCTGAACGTCTTAAGTTCCATATTGTGTTGGTTTTGCAAGAAGACACCGCTCTTATGAAACCATTCGTTTTCCTCCCCTCCATTTAGTTTACAATTTTACTTGTTTACGGTTCACTATTACAATCCTATCCCAATCTCCGAATTCCACACTGATCTGTCGCTATGACAACTCAAGTCCATCCTAAGACAATTTTGATTGACTCTATCCAAAGTTAAGTCTGTAAAGAAGACAAATAGTTAAAGAAGCAGAATCAGAAAGGGAATAGTTCTTCCAAAGACTGAAAAACCAATGCATAATTACATGGAATCGATCCAATATCTATCCGTCAACGCTTTTCTGACTTGTTTCCGACATAGTTTTGTTTTACTTCAAATTCATGTAACATGAGAATCATTAAAAAAGAACTGGTTTTTAAAAAATAAGAAATCTAAAATTATCAGGGATATCTCCCATAAGGTATGACATACAACGTTTTTCATATTTCTTTTAAACCAACACTAATTAAGATAAGAACAAAAGCATCAGTGTGTTTTAACAAATGATGAGGGTTAACAAATATAAATTCATTTTCAAATATTAATACGGAATATTTAAGTAGGTAGAACTAACCAGATGCAAACCTATATCAGTAACAATTGCCGAGTCATCGTCATATTTCTTGGAATCTTTGCTTATTGATGGGCTTTGCTTTTCCCCCTTATATTTGCCCTTTTTTTTAGTTGATTTGAATTGAACTGACAATTTGCATAATACAAATCACAATATAAAGAAAATATGAAAGTATAAACATGCATAGTACAAATAACGTAATAACATTCAAAATATAAAGGAAATATGAAAGTATAACCAACAGTACTAATGGTAATTTTTGACACAGGAAATTATAAAATCATCTGTATATAGCCTCCAATGCCAACTAACAGATATCTTCCTACCATATTTCAAAAAAATATTTCAATGTAGATAAACCGTACCACGTCATAACATTTGCGAATTTGTACTTGCATGAAAAGGATGCCCTCAAAACCTGATAGCTTCCGACGTTCAAACGCAAAAGTTGAAACGCTCTATCACGTGTACAGGGTCACCTTTGGACACGTTGATAATTTCCTCTATTCATAGAGATGATGACGTCATAATTGCGTTTCTTAAACAAATTATTTCAGTTTGAGTAAGCATCGGAGCGTTGATTTAAATAGCGGTGTGGCAAAGAGGGAAGGTGATTCAGAATTCCTGGATTTGATTATCAATTACCCCGGCATCGACTGATATTCATTTATTCTCATTTTTTGTACGCTGTTTCCACAACCGTGTGTGAATGTCCTCGGTTCGAATGTATTTACTCCAGTTTTGATACACACTGTAACGAAAATGATATGCATATCAAATTTGAACAAGATACACGTACTCCATTATAAGAATCAAGATTTGCATAGTGTGTGACGCAGTTGCAGCCGGTATAGACAATAGTGTAATCCCAAAAGTGTGATACCTTTTTCACGTTTCTAGGTCATATTTTGGGATTACCTATTTCCTCTTATGCGGAGGTGTTTATAGTAATCTTTTAACATGTTTTCAATGGAGAATCAGTGCTGTTCTTACGATATCGGTCGATTATATCACCTTTTCTTTTAAAGAATTTTTGTTTCAGTATTGTTCTGAAACTTGTAGTTTTTTAACTATTCAAGTAATAGCATATTTGTTGTTTAGACGAAAAGAATATTGTCACAGGGCTCGCAATTATGGAAAATTATACGACATGTACACTTGTGAGAAATTTCTCGACCTTCCAAGACTTCTTACCATACCGTTCATAAAAAGAACTACACGATGCACATCAAATCCCCTTATTTCTTTAAAGGCATGTTATAATTATGAAGCAATAAATATTATAGAGTTCCCAACATTTCTTATTTCCTTTTTTGTCTAATTTCTCTTCTTTTTGTTTCTTCTATGTTTTTAGGTTTGCCTTTACCCTCACCATGCAGTCGTCACTAGTCGTTATTTCAGCCGTCTTTGCGGCGGTGCTACTAGGCTTGGCTACAGCCACAGATGTGCTTCCGTAAGTATATAGACCAATATGGCACACACTAAGAGAGAAATGTTTAAAACTATCAGGAAAATATATTTTGGTCTGAATGATTTTGATACAATGCCGGTATTATATGATCAAATATCAGATTCGAAATTACTTCTCTAAAAGAAACTGATCTCTATGAATATAAAAGCGACTTGTTAGCAGACTACTTGACTCATTCATTTGCGTACACACATTTAACTGGTTTGATGAATGATAGCAATTTTCACTCTCTGAAAATTGAAGTGCATGCTCCTGCATTACATCTCTTTGATATACTCTGATTTCATTGTCACGTCGGAAATCAAGTAGGCCTTTTACTACATTAAAAGGTCTAAATGATACTCCCTGCATTTTACCCCGAAAATTGCACTCATGAATTTTACCGCTAGATCAAATTCGCACTGTAATGTACGAAAGTAGCTATTCAAGCCGTGTGTTTTCCATTTATAGGAATGTTCACTTAAAGTGAATCAGATGCTTTGTTGTATATTAATTCCTAATACTCTTTCTGCTCTGGTCTGAAAAATATATATTCGTGTGCAAGCGTGCAAGAGCAATGCGTCTCTATCTTGACCGTCCCTCAACTTTCCAGCTTCTCAATTTAGCCACCGAAGGAAGAGATCGAACTAATAGGAAAAGAAAACAAAATCATTATCAAATTAATAATTCGAGTCCTCATCTAAAAACATGATTCCAAATGGAAAAAATAATAATAATACAAATAGTCCACATCGCTGAACAAATACGGGTGAAGGTTGCCCGAATATTGGTAGGTTAATTCCCGATTTATACGAAAATGTATATGCGTTTCACCGTGAGAGAATGGTGTATTTGTTACTAGCCAATGGAAAAGAAGCTTGCTGTCATGTTTGTGTCAAAAGGGAACTAGCCTTCAGGAAAAGGACCCCCTTGTATACAATTACTACCATACTGAAGTCATACTTTAAGCAAAATATTTTATATCTCTTTCGATAAAAGATAATGTTATCTGTTCAGGAGGTGAAATTGAAAAGATTTTCCAATTCAAAATGTTGTAATAGTTATGCTCAGAACATCTGAAATTCAAATGTGATTTTCTCCCCTAGGACTCCCCAAAAAGCAAAGTGTCTGAACACTTCTGTCATGTAGTTCAACGAGCAGAGACAAGAATATCCCCATTATAAAGTCCAAGTATACCTCGAGAGGTTATATACGGTCACATTTTCCTTTTTTTTTAAGAACAAGCACTTATCAAATAGCATAATATTAGGATTCCCTAATTGATATTCAAGAGGCCTTTCAGAAATAAAAATAAAAGGCAACAGTTCGCTAAATCCTGCGACTTTTGCAGGAAAAATCATTTTCTTCTGAAGCCGCAACGGTAAGTACGACAAACCCGTTTTAAAGATCAGGGTGAAGGTCTCGTGGTATAGTGGTTTATTACACTTGACTCTCAATCCTAAGGTGATGATTTCGAATCCCAATTCGGCACTTACGTTCTTCGTCAATGCATTAGTGATGGTGATGATTGATGATGATGTGAAATTGACTGTGTACAACTTATTTGGAAAAGATTGATTTGTATTGCAATCAGACGTGTGTAAAATACGTATTTTAATCATTATAAAAATATATTAAACCAAGCCAATCTTCCTGAAATTACCATGCAGTGAATAAGACCATACACACTCACCCATATATGAAGAGCTCGGTTCCAAAAGGCACTACATCCATGTTTTTTTGTTTGCATTTAATGTACACATTTCCAGTAGCCTCATACACTGACACTTCTAAAAAGCTGAATTTCCGAGAAAAAGGGGTTTTAAAATGGCATTTGAAAATCAGTTCGGTTCCAAAAGGTTCTAGTTCCATTCAAGTCATGCATTTAAACTTGCATGCAGTATGCAAAATTTCGGTTCCAAAAATTACTACATCCAATTTCTTTGCATTAAAAAAAAAATCATAACAATTTTTTGTGACGACTTAGATTTCTTTTTAATGTGGTTTTATAATTGTCTAGTATCATTAAATAGTATAATCAGTCAAAGTATCATTCCAAACTAACATTGGTAAATATGATACTTCAAATATCGTGTTTTTCTCAGATTTATGGACGTAGTACCTTTTAAAACCGAGCTCTATTGTGAGACTAAGTTACTGAAATATGACAGCGTGTCGAACTCACTTTTCATGTGGCATTGCTATTTATCATAATCCTGTGCGTGGGAAAAGAACTGAATACAAAATTCACTTGTTATTCTTGACTTTTCCAGAACTCAACCTTTTCTGTACCACGTTGACCCCTCTTATTACAATAATATAAATTCGTTTCAGCCTCGTTGAATATAGCAAAATATTATTCTTAATACCTTTCGCGCCACTTCTAGTATCTGTCCAAGGGGCATGGCTCTTAGAATCAAGAGTTTTTATCTTATCTCAAAATAGATTTCATGGAAAATTATGGTAATGAAAATATCGAATACAAGAGCTTCGAAAACGACTTTGACTTCGGCACATATTGTCACGCATTAAATCGTTTTCGTACTACGGTCAAAGACCGACTGTCTACAAAGGCCACTTTTTATTTCCCTTGAAAATGCTTTCTCATTAAAACATGCACTAAAGGAACCTGTACGTAAAGACCACCTGCCTATAAAGACCACTTTTCTTGTCTCCCTTGTGGGGTATTTATAGACAGGTTTCACTGTACCATTATAACGACAATCCTATACCTATAGCCAATATTAAACCCAATTCTAATCATAACCATTGCGCCTCCCAATATCAGCTTGTAGTCTCTTTCTTTCTGTCTTTCTTTGACCTTTTGCTTTTTATATCTTTTGTAGATTGACGTAGGATACTTTTAATTCTGAACTATTTGTATTTTGGTTGTAAGTGATTTGTAATTATGTACATGTATTATTTTCAATTGCAAAGTTGTAATGTTAATTAAATTGATGTGATTTGTAATGCAAATTCTGTTTCCTTTACTTATCAACTATTTTCCTTCTAAACCGCTTAGAGGCACAATGTTATTTACGGTATAGAAATATCTTATTGTTATTATTATTATTGCTTTGTATTGCCTTCTACTAGACAACAGCGTGAAAGGAGAGCTCCCTCGGACGAGATGGAGGGATTCGAACCAGGAACGTGGGATGATGCAGAAGAAGTAGAAGATTTCAGGACAAATGAGTTGTGAGCCTTTTACAATTTTCGACAAATTCGCACCCCTCCGACCCCTCCGACCGTCCCCTTTCACCCCTCCGACCCCTCCTCCCCTCCTCCCGTCCATAACAGGGAAAGGAGATTTGTTATTAAATTCTTGTTGATAGAAATGCGAGATTGCGCGAAACCAATTTCCTCTGAAAAGATCTTTCTTTGATTCCCTTCCTTTCGAGTTTCAAGATATTGAGGTATCCCAAAAAGTCTGGAGCCCCCTGTTTGCACCCGAGAGACAGATGAAACTTGTTTCCGAGAAACCGTCGTACAAAACACAAGGAGGTCTGTCAGGACGGTGCTAATTTAGAACCGACAGGACTCGCTAACCTGGCATGATACTATTAACTACCAAAATACAAGAGAGAAGTCAGTTGTATTTTTACATATGAAAACAAATTGTTGGTGATAATAGTAAAATTGGACTGATTCGCTGGGACTACACTGATATATAAGCAAGAAGCATTTCCGCCGCAAGAGCATTGCTTTTATTCCATTTTGTTCTGTTTTTGCAGCTGCCTTCTTTGAAAAACTTATTGTTGTTTCTGACGTATTCCGAGAAAGAAACATTTTTCCACGAGTTCATTGTTTCCATTTCATAGGGGGGGGGGTTCTTCGTTGTTTTTTTCGTTTTTACTCCCTTGCTATATCGTTCTTATGTATTGGGGAGTTCTTCTTTGTTTTCTTCTTCATTCCTTCTTGATAATTAGTTGCTACCTTATATTATTCCTGTTAAATTTTGTATTTCCAACTTCCGGGGGTTTTGCTAACGTGTGACGTAGTTTGCCTACACGTCAATAGTGGATGGATTTGACTGTCGGAGATTTTTTACCTTAATCTGTTTACTCCAAGGAAATATAACTTGAACACAAATCTGACACGCACAGTCCCACCCACACACCCACACGCACACACCCATTCATGCACGTGCGCATCCGTGCCCAAACCTTTTGTTCCTAAACTTCGTAGGCTGACACTTCTATCCACCCACTTTTACTATTGTCCTCAATAATTGGGCCACATGAAATGAATACAGCCTCAGTTGAACCCGTATTTCAGCTATAAACTTATTTCATTCTTAAAGGTTGGGACTTAGCTAATATCACTTCATTGTGATTTAAACGCATTGGTTACTTGGAAAGAAATCATTTTTCTAAAATCGGTGAGAAAAGGATTGGCGAAATGGTTTTTCTTTCTTCATCTCCTGTTAAGTATATGATATTATTATTATTATACTGCTTTTTTCTTGCCGCTACCTAAAATCACTAGGTTAAATATGAGTATTCAGCAAAATAATGCATTTTATGATGCATCTAAAACCTAACTATATTATATCAACAAAAAATCACCTTCAAGTTGATGGAAAAAAGTTCGGGCGGTGTAAACTTTCCGAATAGAAATCTAGTGACTGTTTTCACCACAAGACAAAAGTTGTAATGGATCTGGGTTGATCGTAGGTCCTCCGAACAATTGCACAATTATGAACTCTTTGTCTTTTATGATGGAGTCCTGATTGAAAATAAGCAACGAACAATTTGAAACAACCGGCAATGTTTCTAAGGCGGCTGATGTGAAAAATTTTCTTGAACAAAAGAATTTACATCATGTATGGATGTAAACCCAGTATGACATCAATTTCGTGTCTGTCAATATATAGTAATTTCTAGGAACTATGATTAAATGACGGAACGGTTAAATTATTCGAAAATGAATTATTCATGAACTGCTGAAGTTCAGTTTTTTCTTTGACATATGGATTTTTATTATGTCATTAAAATCAAGAATGAAATAAAAACCGTGTCTGTATCTCTTCCTTAATAAGAATTATGAATGAAATGACCAAACGGTTAATTTATTATGAATTGAATCATTCATTGACTGCAAAAAGGTTTAATCTAGTTCTTGAAAACAAGAATTTTCATTACTTATACATGTCAATCAAGAATACAATTAAAATCGTGTCTGTCTCTTCTCCACAGTAACTATGATTTATGAATTAAATGGCTGGACTGTTATGTTGTTGACTGCTCAAAGTCAAACCTAATTCTTTCACGTAAGAAATTATAAGGCAACAATTAGGCACAACCGAAACAGACTATTGCTTATGCGACTAGACATCGCGTAATTGTAGTATGGCGGGGAAATATCTTTTATGATATCATAATATAACTGAATTTATGTCTGCAATTTCGTTCATGAAATGAGAATTCAACATGATAATTTGATTAAGAGAAGAAAAATATGAACGGTATTATCCTTAGTCACGAAAGCGTTTAATGAAAAACGAATTAGAGTAGAATTGGTAATCCGGTCCGATTACGTTTAATCCGACATGACTTAAACCTACGCAAACATGCAAATTGTGAGAAATCAACGTCAGAAACGATTTTGGGGATAAAACATGCGGGGCAATATACGCGAGTCTACCGACTATCAAATCCGATTGAAAATTCATTATGCATAGGAAAGTGTTATTGTACCATTCATTTTTCTTCTTAGAGTTTACATTCATCGAACAAGACTTCAGACAGATTAAGATTAATCGAGCGTGATGGTCTTAATTAATCAGGCTCCTGCCTTAATCCTCCTAAGAGCAAAAATAGCTTTAATGAATTTTCATGTGCGCTCTAAACGTGGAACATACGCATTGATGTGTACCGAGGATATAATGAATATTCATATTGATAAACGATAGAGAGGTCCAAAATGTTGTTAAAGTTTTAGTTTTAAAAAAATCATCCTCTAATTAATCGCATAGTACAGGTTGTCGTATGAAACTTTTGACAAGTATTTGCTTAAATATGCGACTTTTTTTTTTTGGGGGGGGGGCCTTCTTTTATTTTTCTTTAAAACTTATTTTAGCATTGATAATCTCTGACGTTCAAGATTTCCCTGATAAAAAAAAAAATTATCTTCCCCGAATAAATTAGGCATTGTGCTGGCTTTGGAATGAGGTTTTTATCCAGTAGTTGGCAGAATCTGTAATATTCCTTGATCTTAGCATAATCAGGCAAGAACTTTGAAACTTCAAAGTTATATTTGTTATAAAACGTGTACTGTTGCCGCCGTGGGTGATATATTATTCAGATAGGGACGGACGAGAGTAATTACCGTGTCAATGCCCTCATGAAAGCTGTTATAAAGACATTAGGATCCATTCCCTCTACCTTTCGCTCTCTCATTCTCTTTCTCTCTCTCTCTTTCTCTTTCTCACTCTTTCTTTTTCCCCTTGTCTCTATTTTTTCTCTTTTTTTTTCTTTCTCTCAATCTATCTTCCTCTGTCTTGCTTTCGTTTACTTTTCCTTCCACATCTCTCTCATCCCGACCTGAGCTTTCTCTCCTTCTCCATCTCTCCATTCCTCTCTCTCTCTCTCTCTCTCTCTCTTTTGTTGTTGTTGATATCTATCCCTCCAACTACTCCCCCTCCCCCTCTCTCTCTCTCTCTCTTTCCCTCTCTCTCTCTCTCTCTCTCTAGCCCACTCCCCCGTGATAAACAAGTTGTTTATCATCGCTTTCCCCTATTTTCATCTACCTCTCCCTCTTTATCCCCGCCTAACTATCTATCTACCACTCTCTCTCACTCTCTTCCATTTCCTCCTCATGATAAACAAGGTGTTGTTAATTGTTGGCGGCTTGAGTGAAACCAACAAGCACTTTATTAACGGACAAATTGCACGCCACGTTGTTTCAATGCATGGGCGCCTTCACGTAAATCGTTTTCACACGAGGGTACACGCACGTGACCAACTGGCCGTGACCAATCAGGACCCGAGTGGCATAACACCTGTGCCTAGGCAAAACAAGATGACGACACTACTCTGATGTCCATCACAACAGAAAGAAAGTGACAGAATGATCACCATGTAAACGTCATACATCCATCGCGCGTCGCCCTGCCACGATGGGAAAGCACGAAATGTATTAACCTAAGAAGCGAAAACATGAAGAATGTGTCTATCAAACCGCTTCTATGCTCTGTACTAGTTACATGAACAGTCGAGTACACTATCAAGCTTTAGATTTTGAATTTCATTTCTCTGTTCTAATGCTACATTGCACCGTGAAGATGTAGAAGTTGTAGAATAAAGGACGAATTCATTATGTAATACATTTTAAATCATTAAACGGCAGGGATAGAAATTTATGAAGGGGTGCAAAGGTAATAACATTCTCCTGATCGTTTTGTCATTTAACAAAGGAACACTTTGGGAATCAGACATTTTTATTTCAAGCTGTTCGGCCACTACAAAATGGCAACAACAAAGAATTGAGAGAAGAATTATTAATTTATTGTAAATGTTGTAAATAGAATAATAAAATGGCCTCATTAAAAACTTTTACCATATAGATATCTTCAAAATTAGGATTCTCATTTAATATGAATTCCCCCAACAATGCCAGCAACTGTATCTCTAGGCTTTAAAAAAAGACGCACACAATTTTGCGAATACTTAAATGCAAATTGAATTTTACCACTCTTTGCCTTTAAGTTCCAATAACGTCCATCTGTCATTGAACTCAGGTTCAAAGACGTCTGCCTTTCAAGGACACCCTTCCCTTTAAGTTTGTTACGTAGGCTATTTTGAAGAGGGGTTTAGTGTCACGGGAAGATTTTAGCAGATGATCTTCTTTATGCTTCATTTAGTAGTAAAGGGTAGTGAACAGCCTGGCGAGAGGACCTCGCTTGAGTTGTTTTTCAAGTTCATTACCAGTAGCAATTAATCGCTTTAAGGATCACCAAAATAGTCAGATGTATGATAAATACGAATGAACCGGGAATATATCCCATGCCGGTGATCTCCCTCCCCAAAAAATCAGAAACAAAGATATCCTTCCCATTAACGATACTAGTTGTATTCGTGCAATGTTGGTGTTCATAAAGATGTTTTCGTAGGTTTCTCCATCAATAATAATATTGCGGTCTTGTATAGTGCATATCACATTATGATATAAAGCTGCTAGAGATATGAAAATTATCACCCGGCTTTAGCTCATGGCAGCCGTAATCAGCGTACAGTGCATTCTAAGGTACTCGTGCCCCTCTTCTTGCCAAAGGACTTTCGTGCTGAGGCAAGGATTCGAACCCGTACCTTGTGGTTTACACTCCGGTGGCTTATCTGTTAGGCCACAACACTTCTATTGCATATAGGATTTTTTGCTACACTGTGAAAAATTTGGGCAATATTTTTCAACACTTTGCCCAACGTTGTGCCAATAGTCAACCCAACCATCTATTGGGCAATATTTTCATATTTTGCCCAACAGCTGGTCAAGATTTTCCCAACAAGTGGGCTACCGTAGTCGGGCAGTTGAAGGGTCATATATTTTCCCAAATTTTGGTCGAAATACGAAACAATTATGCACGTGTGAAGTAGGGTACTTACGTTTACCAATACCACTGTGCAAAATAGTGCCCAATAGATGGTTGGGTTGACTATTGGCACAACGTTGGGCAAAGTGTTAAAATAATATTGCCCGCATTTTTCACAGTGTATGCACAATAGCTCCACGGCTCTAAAACCATAGTTGTAGAAAGCATGTGTTTATTTTTGAAAACCGTTTTATTTCTTGTTACCATCACTTATGTATTACTATGTGTGTCATTTCTAAGTTGTTCTTCAAAATTTCGAACGTGTACAATAAGCTATTTAAAAAAAAACATTGCACAACGCCATATTTTTTCTCTATCTTATCACAGAAACGTGTGAGAAAGAAGCATACAAGCAATAGGGCTCTTTTCTCATTACCGTTACCATTTGTCTTTTGGCAACTGTGAAAGCATCGTTAATTGAGCACTCATATTCAACGTTGTACTAAATATTTAACCAGACGATAATGATGTCAAATTACAAATCATAGGTGCTAGATTATAAGACTGATAGTCGTTATTTAGCTCAGGTGCAAATCAAGGACTTTCCCTGAAAAGGGAGGGGCCACAATTCACAAAATCCTTCACAAAAAAGAAATTGGAGAATTAAAACAAACACGAAGCTACAAAAACAAAACGAACAAAAGTAAATAAGTAAACACATCTTCCTTACATTTTAAAGGAGCCTTTTGCTATTAAAAAAAACAGATTGATAAAAAGGGACAAACTTGAATCGTGTATTTCTATCAGGCAAGGGCAGTTGTGAACACCCCCTCCCCCTTCCCCTTCGTCTCAGTATAGGCTTACCCTATCTGTAAGTGTCTTACCTGCAACAGTTCATAACGCAACATTAATGCTCGATTTTCCTTTTAAACAGCCCGTTCCATTAGACTTGCCAGGCATATCACATTCACAATTACCGATCAAGCATATACCACAGCCAATACGAAAGTGAACGGAGGCATGACATGGGTTTGGTTCAAACAAACAGTTTTAACCCTTGTTAATATGCATGTTTAAGATGATGACTTTCTTTGTGTTAGTCCCCTTGTTTTGTTTGTTGTTTCATTCATTTATTTGTTTGTTTTTCTTGTCGTTGTTTTTTGGTCATTTAACTTAATTTCGGGACAGTTGAATAAACCTATCAGGAAAGGTATTAAAAAGACATGTTTTCTTTATTTATCTTGTTGGAGAATTACAGTGATTTTTAAAGACTATGGATAACAATAACAAATCTAAATGTAAGCAGAAAAAGCAGAAAAAGCATACTGGTGAATGAAATTGGATACACAAAAAAAAAAACTTTTTAATTTTCGAAGTTGCTATCATTACACGCAAGACGCATGGGCACTACAAATTAGGTGAATCAGTAATTTCAAGTAAATTCATTTATAAAATGTTGCCATTTTATTCCACTTATTTGTCTGCTTCCATTAATGAACTCATTACAAAGGATGGATTGCCTTTTAAACAAGCATCTTTAACCATGCTAACGAATATAAGTCTTTGTGTTTTGTTCTCATTTTCCAAAGTGCCAAAAGGATTGCTGATAACCATGCTAACACATGAAATATATAAAGTCTTTGTGTTTTGTTCTGCTTTTTTATAGTGCTAAAAGGATAGCTGATAACGACTTTGCTCAAATGAGACATCAGGAACGTTCTAATTCCATGAGACGAACCCGACTCCTTCAGGCGATGAACGAAATGTTGGCTAAAGCAGGAAAGCGCTCAAGGTAAGGAGAAGAGTTTCGACGTATAAGCCGCATCGAACGTCTTAGATCAGTTCCACAAGTACTTGAAATTGTTCAATCAATTGGCATAGCGTTGGTGGGTGGGTGCGGGAATGAAGCGAGCGGGCACTAGGATTTTCTTGGGAGAAGGGGATGTTCTTACTCGGTGAATGACATGAAAATTAGCGATGCCACCGGTGATAAGTTTGTGCGGGAGGGTGTTCTTTTCTTGGGTTTTTCAACAATCTCCCTTTTCTTCCCGCTATGTCTCTATAATCTCTCTCATTATCTCTCTCTCTCTCTTTCTTTCGCTTTGCTTTTCCTTCATCTTCTTCTTTGTCTTTTCCTTTTTCTTCTCCTTCTTTATTCTTAGCCTTCTGTTTCTTCTTCTTCTTTTTCTTACTTTTCATTCTCCATGGCCAATATACCTACGCCATACCTATTAGCGGCAACAGACACCATATATCAATTTCACCAGTAATTCGCATGATTTGAATGAACATGGAGTCTGGTATCTGGCCATGGGCAATTCATGTGGTTGCTCAAAATCGAAGGTGATGATCCGATTTCGCCATTTTTCAATTTCGTTTTGCAGTTACATTTCGTATTCTTACCCACATTGTATTTTTCTTTCATATAACATAATAGAAATGGAGAGACCGAGATGGTACCAGTTAAGAAAAAAAATGTTGTATAAGATATGAATATCCTTGCAGACAGTAGACAGTTAATGCCATGTTTTTCAAGTCAATTTATTTCATCAACGATTCATATTACAATTAATCAACGTGTGCAGTATTTGGCAATACAACAAAACTGGTTAAACGCTATTCTCTGGTGGATTTTGTTTCAAATCATGCGTCAAAATATGTGGTCTTTGGATGAATTGGGCATATTCCTTTTCAATTAAATTTACAAACATGTTGACTAAAAACGCTTTACTTCGTTTTGTAGTTTATCTTTCTTCTCCCGACGAGGCGATATCGATAGATCTGCTTGACTATGTAGTAGAACATACTTTGAGCAAATTCATACCTTACATAGAAAAATTCTGTTCAAACACAATAACATGTTTCTTTTTAGAAACCATTTCCAACGTTAACTGGTGATATACGGAACTATGCTCAGCTTATCTGACCTTCATTCGTATTTTCTTTCTCTATCTTTCCTTCTCCCATTGCAGCATATAAATACATCTATGTGATATGCGCTAAATAAACATGATATTATGTTTAGTATTATAATCTTGGTAATAATTTCAAGATATAAATAGGTCTCGTTTCAAATTGTCGCAACAAACTGATTATAGGCGCATCATTATTCTCTTTCTGCCCGGCGTGCAAGTAACGAGGGATAATATGCAATTATAAGAAGATAGAATTCGGCGCATGATTAATAGTTAAATTGTAAACCTCTTGTTTTTCTTCTTGTTCTCCTCATTCTCTTCACTAGTTCTGACAAAAGATCACTAGCCCAGAATGATTACATGATGGTCAGACAAGACCTTGCCAACGGGAGACTCTACCGATCGCTCATGGACAGAATGCTCTCCGAGGCCGGCAAGCGTTAAGACCCCTCATCTAATGCCACCATGATATCTTCATAAAACAGAAACTTCTTTCAAACAATCCTTCCAAAACGTCCACGATTTCATTATGTCATAGAATCACGAAAAGAAGATAATATCTAGTCATGTTTCGTCATTTAAAGAAAATATGTATTGGGCCTTCTCTCAGATCAAAAGACTTTCCAAGAAAGCGCAAAGTAAAGGTTTTGTCATACTTTTTATTTTCCCATTTTTTTCCTTCTGTAACCATCCTGGCATGGTTTTAATTCATAAAATTGTCGTTCTATATGATGTACTTTTATCTATACAAAAACAAACCTATTGAACTTACCTTACATCACAGTGAAATGTATTCATTCTATCCTAAATCCGAAATAAGTGACCAAAATACGCAAACAAAGGAATATCTAAGTTGTATGCAATTGTATGGTAAAAGAGTTGTGTCATTTTTACGTCGATGATTTTAGTTTTCCTATACTCTTCAAGATTTTGTTTACAACAGTTAGTAATAGGAATTAGTCGTGTTCATCTAATTGAAATCAATGAAGTACGTTTTTACGATTTCAAGATAAAAGTTTTGAATGAAATTTACTAATTTATCTCATGAACATTAAAACGTTTCTGTATATACATTAACCTGTTAACATTGTTTTTTAACTTCTCAGTGCCGCTACCAAAATTACAGATTATATAGGATTTAATTACAAACACTTTTTTGTAGTATCTCGAGTACTATCTGAAAAAAGGGAATTTCTATAATGATCTCTGTTACTTGAAATTAAGTAGTTACATTTAATTGTATTAATATGAATTCGGATGTATCCAAATATTATAGACACTGATAACCTGCCGATGGAATTATCATTTTGAATAACACATATTAGAGTAGCATTATACCGATTTGATTTACAATCAAATAGCACTTATCTTGTTTGACCCTTGATTTCTCTATATATTCATCTGAAATGGATTTTCAGAATTGATTTGAAGAAAACAAGTAGCCAATCACATAATGGATGACGTGTATCATATGTATTGGACCGTTTTATATTGGGAAATTACACTCACGATGTAAATCATTGTGCATTTGAATTCTGAAAGACCCTAACGTGACGCATCTGTTGAAACAGATTAAGTGACTATTGCGTGCAATAAATAGTTACAACGATGTTGAAAGAACGGTTTCGGTTATACAATCTTGAATTTCTTTGTCTTTAATGAAAAACAGGTTTGGGTTGTTATGAATAACGTTGTCTGTCTCCTGTTTTGATAACTCTAAGCCAGATGCTAGGAATTATCCACTAGTATAAATTTCCATTCTGTTATAAACAAGGAAATAACGCGATTATAGGCCTCCAATCTTCTTAATATAAATAATGTAAAAAAACAAAACCTATCCTGGAGGGAAAAGGATAATATATCAGTCTGCTTTCGGAAAGTTTAGTTATTATTGAGGTAACATTGAGATGCAGGAATATATTTGATGTGTGTATAATTAAGCTGTAGGTTTTTCTTTCTTTACCTTTTTTTGGTTTTTGTTGTTAGATAGATGCAAAGCGACCTTTTCTGACAAAGCACACCAGCGCCTGCATTGATTTTTTGCATAAAATACAGAATTATATCGAAGAAAAGCGTACTTTAGGGTACGCGTAAATCGGGACAGTTGCAGGATAACCTAGTGTTTAACTTTTTAGGTTGAATTTTATTTTATTTTCATATATGAATTATTTTCGATATATATCGTTCAAAGTTTTCTTTTTCGTGTTTTGATGTGATGTAAACGATCAACCAATGACAATCCCACCATGAATTTAAACAGAAATGTGTGGCTTTTTGTGCTTTTATTTTTATGTTGTGTCTCAGTGAGTGTGCATATGGGAGAGAGGGCGTGAAGAGAGAATTGGGAGCATTGTGTATGGAAATGTGTGGGTGTGGGTGTAGGTTTTAAATGTGAAAGAGAGAGACAGAGAGAGAGAGAGAGAGATAGATAGAGAGAGGCAGAGAAGATGGAACGAATGATTGCACTGAGAGAGAGAAAGTGTATGTGTGTGTGCGTGTGTATGTGAGTGAAAGAGGGAGAAGGGACAGATGATAGAGTGGGAGTGTGCATTGTTTGCGTGTGGGTGTATGAGAGAGAAAGGGATTTGAAAGAGGGAGGAGGGAGAGGAGAGTGGCTATGAGCACTTTGTGCGTGTTTGTGTGTGTTTGTGTGTGTGTGAGAGAGAGAGAGAGAAAGAGATAGAGAGAGAGAGGGGTGAAGAGGGAAACAGGGGAGAAGATAGGAAGTCGATGGGTGTATTTTGTGTGTGGGTGTGTGTGTAATAGAGAGGGAGACAGACAGACAGAAAGACAGAAACGGACAGTGGGTGGTGTAGAGATAGAGTCGGTGTGTGATTTGTGTGCGTATGTGGGTGCGTCGTGTACTGAGCAGTTGTTCAGGGAGAAACGATTATATATATGTTATTACTATTTTGTTTAAAAGTATATTTAAGTATTGGGGAATAATCCTTTCACATTTTCAGAACTTAAAACATTCTAGTTTGCATATGAAGGGATCATCTGCAAACTTTTGACGAGAATTTCCCTCCCAGATTACTCAGCAAGGAATTGAAAAAGAAATATTTTTCTTTTCCTTTTTCGAGGCCCTTTATTATATATCATCAACAACATTACATCTATGACTATGATAATTTTTACAAAATCAGCAAATGCATTGAAGCTTAACTTAAGCGGATACATCTTCAGATTATTTATCAACTCTTTTTTTGTTTCTTTCTTTTTTTTACATTACATTCCTTACATCCGAATTAAATGGCTGCTAAAGGATATACTTCTAAAATGATAAAGCATAAATCGTATAAACTTCATAATGGGCATAGATAATCTGAGTCATGAATGTTTGAACCAATTATGAAGAGTGCTTCTTCGAACAAAATATATTTTTCTTTAACAAATTTATAACTGAGCAATGAATTATTTTCCAAAAAGCTGCGACTTGGCGAACTCTAAGCAAATTATGTACAACGACTCGTTTTCGTTACAAAATGTACAAAAGTATATCGGATTGTGATTGTCTACTTATAAAGATTATCTTTGAAGGGAAAAACATTAGGAAGCAGTCTGAAATTAAATTGTCTGACTTGAGTATCTCTGATCCCTTTTAATTTACATTGCAAAACCTGTTTCCTATCAAAATGTATTAGTAGTTGCAAAATCTTGCTCGCTTCTTCTTCTTAAGAATGATTTTAAATTTGCTGTTTCGCTTTTAATCCATTTCATTACCCTGCACTTAACGAGAAAACAAGTTTGAGATAAAAGCAATATGATAATTATATGAACTGAGTAAGGAATCTCTCTAATGGGCTTAATTGCCTTTATCAAGATCATTATCAAACGCCCATTCATTTCGAGGTAAAAGTGGTCAAAAAAGGTCTTATTTTGTGGCTACTAATTATGTTGGTAGACTGGCGTGCCTGGGAGGGATAAATTGTAATGTGCATATAACCCAAAGGGGTTGTTTACAAATTTATATTAATGGTAATAACTTTCAAGCTCTTTGTGTGTTCATTCTTTAAACTTTACGATAGTTGCAACTTGTCTTCGATAAAACATTGGTCTATTCTTTTTCGTGAGAAGTCAATCCAAATGGATTGTAAAATTGAAAATGATTTGTTTCATTATATTTGTTTTCATCTGACGTTAACTCCAATGAATTGTGGAATTGTGAACATGCATGCATAAATAAAATTAAAAATAAAAAAGAAAGAGAACGGAGCATATTTTATTATTTTCAATTTGGAGTGGCAATTCAATGTTTATTTTATCGAAATGGACTCCTGTATTAACGGCTATTATATTTTTCTACCAGAGCACAAGTAGGCTTATTATATGTGCAACATATTGAGGCATTGTTGTTTCTATTTATTAACTGAATAAACTGCATTGCTGAAAAAGATGTCGAATTTCCCAATAGCAAGGATTTGTTTAATGCCCTAATTAAACATCATCGTATCTTTTTTTTTTTAAGATGCCTACAATTAGCTGAAAAGGCAGAGTAAGATACATTTCTTTCTTTAACACTTATCAATTCATAGACATGTTTATAACAACATGCACTCTAGTAACCTGTTTTAGAATGACTTGCAATGAACGGTGTTATACAAATCTTAATGTCAACATTTTAGAAATGAAGTTGCATAAAGGCTTAACAGTTTTAGGGCCTTCGCGTTCGAGCAAAGTTGATTTCAGATCGATCGTTATTAGAAAAAAAAACTGAAATCTGGAAAATGTGAATTGGTCCATCTTAGATTGCTGATTATGAAGATTAAAAGATAAAAGAAAATGATATAAATAATAAATTGTATTATATGAGCGACTAACACTAGATGGCGCTATATCTAGCTCCCGGTTCGAGGAGCTATAAAGGTACTACACTCTACCCTCGGTCAGTGCTCTCGGGGAGCAGTCTAATCTTTGTCTGACTTATCAACGGGTCGGCGCTACATGCCCCAAAATATTATTTTTTTCCGAATTACTATAATTATATATTCCTGCTCCGAGAAAGAGTGAATCAAATCGTGTGAGTGTCAAAGGATTTTCAAAACTGTGAGGAATCTTTAAGATATAGTTCGGATTTATCAAGTTTGAATTCAATCTAACTTCAATCAAAATTGTGTTGATGTCGCACGTTAATAATGTATTTCCAGGAATACACTGGCTCATCTTTCTGAATAAAATCAAGCGGCTTTACTATCTAATCAGACCGCAGTCGGAAGTAATACCATCGCAGTGATCATTTCAAATTGAATAACGACGATAACAATAACAACGAGGGAAAAAATGTCTAAGCGCCATCAAGCGTCACTGTGTGACGAGCATGAGAGCTTTGTAAGTGGCCATTATTATTAATGATACAATTCAATGATTTACCTAACTACTTTTCTGAGATCCACGTTTTATGGAATGATGTAACATGTGTTATTGTAAAAAAAAAAATCTAACTGGGCTATTTGACTGGTCTGTACTTTTTGTATTATAAAAAATAGTGCAAGTTCACTTCAAGCGCCATTTTGAAATCAGACTCCGTTCATCCGTATAAGAACATATAGCGCTGTACCTCACGGTAAATTAAAACCTAATTACACGGATAAAACTAATCGATCACTCGCAATTCGAAGAAATGGGTCACGTTTTTCTGATTTATATCACTAATAAGAACTAGATTTTGGCGTGGTCAACTGTTTTATGTAATTGCTGTTTATGCGAGCACAATGGGGTTTTTTCAGTGGAAATGTGCATTAATGTAGGCCTTTGGTAATTGCAAGGAACATACACGAACTCCCCCCCCCCCTCCCCGTTTCTGATATCTTTCTTCATTTGTATTATTATAGAAAAGAAAGCATGTATTCCGTCATTCGTTACCAAATATATTAATTACATATCCTTTATTCAGGAGAGAAAAAAATTGGAGCTTGTGTTATTGTGTTCTTAGGTTAAACAAATTTAATCTCAAGAGAGGGATCCAGCGAATTGTTCCCCCCCCCCCAATCTTCATTTGATTTAATAAATTTGAAGCTGATAAAGTGCAAATTATGGTTATATTTCAGGCGACTCCTGTAGATGCATTTTGTTAAATTTACCACCATATATGAACACAATTCAGCTACTGGCTGCAAGATATGTTTCAATAAAACCTTTATTTGATTGAAATTAGATTGGATTTAAATTTCCTACTGTAAGAAAGGGAACGCTATTTGCTAAGAAACATAATAATTGTCGCTTGAAAATTTTGGAGGAGGTAAAACTCTAACCCGAAGTTCAGGATCATGACATTGTCGCCCTCTCGCGGGCTGCTCGTAAAATTAAATGTTTCAGTTTAAGTTTCAGTTTTATTTTTCATTTCCTACAGAAGAGAGATTTGGACAAGAAATCAGATATACAAAATGTTGATACGCTTGGGTCTTAGCATGCACACCATACAATTACCAGTCAGGCATAGATTGTGACACAAAGACTGTTAGGCCTACTTCACCTACTTTAACTGTTTAATATTATTTCCTTCAAATTAAAAAACCGCGTAATTAATTAGATAGTAAGTTTAAATACACATATATGGAGAAAATACAATCCTCGTGATACCCGACCTTACTTGTTTTTGTGTTTTTCTTCCTCTCTAATTTCTTTCGTTTATTTTCCCACTGACCTTCTCCTGCCCCCTTATTCTCTGTGTCCCTCTCTATCTTTAACCCAATCTCTGCTCACCAACTATCTCTCTCTATCTTTCTCTCTCACTCTCTCTCTCTCTCTCTCTCTCTATCTCTCACTCTCTCTCTCCCTCTCTTACCTCTTCCACTTCAACTGCTATATCTCTATTGCTTTTTACATCTGCTGAACAAGGAACCCTATATCATATACACAATATCTAGGCAATATGTGGTCACTGTTATAGTTATAATTCGTTATGTCTTGGAAGGGGTGGGGGGGGGGGGGTCTTTGTCTAATAACTTCATCAATCCACCCGTCATCTTTCATCATCCATCGCATTCTTTTCATTCAAAACGCAATTTACCCGTAGTCCTCCTTTTTGAGCCAAAAGCGGCGAGAATATTATGAAAAAGAATGTTGCTATGATGACTTTCCCAGTTGCGATGGTCAAACCTCATTTAAATTTCATTAGCGTCTTCCGATTAAAAAACGTACCCAGCTGAATACAAGCGCGACGCTCTAATTTCATCACCCTATTTACAAGAGTATAATATTATTTGAAAGGCGTACTTTTTGGAAGTCAACGTCGGGTCTGTAAATAGACTTTTTGTATACATTTTAGCAATTTGAAACAACGAAAAACGCATAACGCTGAAATAAACCGGACGTGTTTCGAGGTTTCCTTCTTCACTTGTGAGCCCGGTCTTTCATGACGTGTTTTGTGTTCGTAGTGGTTTTTTATGTTGAAACTGTTAACGTGTCGGTCTTTTGGAAATATTGGTTGACTTCTTTACATGATAACTTAATTTCTACTTTTATGATCGTTCCTAATTATTCGACTCATTTAGATTCAATGTTACACTTTTACCCTAATGTTCTCTACCGTATTTTGCTAAATAGAATTGATATGTTCTTTTGTACCTCAGCCCCCCCCCCCCCTCCACCCCACCAGACCGACTTCAGACTGACCCCAAACCGACCGGTTCGTGGCAATAGATGTAATGGTGATATAGACTGTCGGTCTGCTGACGGTCTAATGTCGGCCTTATCGGTTTAATTGAAGTAGTGGTTCTAGTAATGATACAAAATTTTCTCCGGCGGCAATATAGTTCAAGGCTTAATTTCGGTTAGGGTTAGGTTTATAGTGTTGGGTCCACGATTTTAGTTAAAGACTCTGTGTGAAGTAAACTAATTAAATAGATGAATTATATGACAGTGGAAAGCTTGTTAGCAAATGATAAATCTATTTATATGTAACACCAGTGGATGTGGAGAACCTCATGACAGAATGTAAATTCTTTTAGGTAATCCTCAGGCGTCCGCTGGTGGCATTTTCACCGTCTTGTAACTCTTAATGTTATATGCTCTGTGTTGTCATTTCTATTTTGTTTATACATGTACCTGGAAATCAAATAAATTACATTTCAAACAATACTATCCATTAACTGCTATTTATGTGTCATTAAGTGGAGTAGCCTAATAGATCTATGACATCTCGAAGTCTACATGTTATGTCGTCGCCGTGACTGCGGCAATTTTGACCCATGTTGACCCGTAATTAAGAGAAGTTCGGAAATTAGCTTTTTTGAAATACTGAATAATAAAATACTTTTTATTATTTTTCATTGGAATTCTACGTTCATTCACATTTCCATTCAATGTATTAAGTTGAATTTTCATTGAATAAGTTCTTTAAGAATTCGTTTAGTGTAGGTATTTAATACAAAGGAACCGTGTCGTTTAACTAGTTCCGGCAGGGGTGGTTTCGCAGGGACGTACGCAGCCACCCTTTTTTAATTGGTGGGGGTTTACCTGGGATTTTACAACATTGCCATACAGCTATCCACACTTTCGTAATATCTGGGCGTCGATTCCGTGATGAAATTAAACGGATATTTTAAATGGGAAACTTTGACAAGATTCGTCCCCAACTCTGGTGAAAGAGGACCCCCCCCCCCCCCCCCCCCATCAGTTTGATCAGAATACAATTATTGTGAGGCATCCTGAAGAATTACAAGTATCTTTAATCGAATTTTAAACATATCTCTTTTCGAATATAGTTTACAAACAAAAGTCGATTTAAATTTTCAGAACGAATGAATACACATTTCTTCATTAACACTACTACATACAAAGCAGGTGGTCATCAATTTTATAGAGTATCTTTGAGTATCTATAAAGAAAATTGGTAAATAAGTTTCTCATTAACAAATATCCTACAAAGAGAGAGAAAGTTAACATGCTTCCCATTTCAATCAATCCTATCATCATTTATATCATGTTTAACCTTCTTCTTCTTCTTCTTCTTGTTTCCCATTTCAATCAATCCTATCATCATTTATATCATGTTTAACCTTCTTCTTCTTCTTCTTCTTGTTATCGATTCACTACACAAGTCCCGTCCAGTGGTCCACACAGGCTTTGGCACGGCAATTCACGGCTTCCAGGTCATCTTTGGTGCATGGCTCTGGCAGGAGTGGGCAGACTAGCAGGTCTGTTCCTGGCCGCATTCACATGCCGTTTGTTCGTCTCCTAGACCCCACCTCTGCATTAGGACTCTGCATCGACCGTAGCCAGTTCTTAGGCGGTTGAGGCTAAGCCAGGTAGGCCAAGTCTCACTAGAGCCGGTTGCGAGGGATTCCTTCGGGCTGAGGGAGAGTTTATGTGGATTGGTCTGAAGGTAGTTAGACCACAAAGTCATCCTTTGGTTGTGAGGGCTAGTATTAAGAGGCTCTACAGAGTGCAGAAAGCTGTGTCTGGATTTGAGCCGCTTGCCCACTGGCTGTTGTTCGAAGAGTGGGTGGAGTGGATTGTTTTCTTGTTTGTCCTTTTCTTTAACCATCCTACCCGGAGTGTGTTCCTGGTTCGGTGTTGAGTTTACAAAGATCTGTTTCAGTCAGAATTATTACCACCTTAAATGGTACAAAAATACGACAAGAATAGGTATCCTGCAAGCAATTGTTACTTTTGTTTTTCCTCTTTTGGGGTTTTGGGTTTGGGGGAGGGGTGGGGTTCTGTGTGTACAGTTGAAGGTGTGATGGGGTCGAAAATGTCCTCGGTTTGACGGTTGTATGCGCAGACGAGATGGGAAGGAAGGGTTAGACTGCGAGCGTGGTGAGTGCGGGCGTGTATGGGCGTGAGGAGGAATATGTGTGCGTATGTGTGTGAGTGGGTGTGAGCGTGTGCGTGTCTGCGTGTGTGTTTGTGTATGTGAGGGTGTGTTTTTTGTTTGTGTGTGCGTGTGCGGGGTGTGTGGGGCGTGAGGGTGTGCATGTGCGTGTTTGTGCGTGAGTGAGGTGTTTGTGCGTTGAGTGTATATGTGCGTGTTTGTGTGCGTATGTGCGCGTGTGTTCGTGGAAACAGGAAAAACCACCACCAATTATCTTTTCCCCATGCATCACTAAGTCAAGAAGTATGCGGTGTTAAGTGATTACCGGATGACATCATCCCTCCCAAACTAATTGAATGGAATTATATGACGTCATTCTCAACGTCAGTTTGTCTTAAGGTGTATTTATCTTTGTAGGGCAACACCTATCGGAGATTGACTGACATGGGTACCTCCAACTCCCGCAAGGATGGGTGGGTGCACTCTTGTTGACCAAATTTAAATATATTTTCAGTCGAGTTGTCACCTTCCAGACTAACCTCCTCTTTGTAGAGCTTTTGCAATAATTATTCATTTTTCTTTTCTATCTTTCTTTCTATATTGCCTTCTTCTATTTTCCCCCTTTTTTCCCCGTTGTTTTTATTTCCTTCCCCAAATTCATAATTTTTGTATTGATACATTTATTTCAACTTATTGATTTTCTATGATTACTTTGTTTTCAAGACGTATTGTAAAACATTCTTTGATGAACTAATATTTCAACGAGCTCTTCTCCTATTTAGTTCCTCTTTTCTCGTGACATTATTATATGTCTTGTTTCATTGTATATTTTTGAATACTAAAACTAAATTGCAAATCATATTGCGATTTCATTGTATTATGTTTTGTATGAGAAATAAAATCATTTAAATTAAATTGTTCATGTGCTTACGAAGCATTAAAAGGTGTCACGGAACATTTGACGTTTCTGGTAAAAGGCTTTCATGATACAAACAAAAAAAGATCGACGGTTCGTAATATTTAAGTGTCATGACATCGAATTTATAAATTTAGAAAGAAAATCTCTAAGGATGAAATGAAAACAGGGATAATTTGTTTCGAGCGGTTGGTAATTACTCGTTCATTGTTTCGACAAAATAATTATCAACGGATTCGCAAAGTTGTTAAATTCGACTTTTCTCACCCCATGCCTCCTCTTCTCACTCTCTCTCTCTCTCTCTCTCTTCTTCTTCATTACACACACACACACACACGTTCTCTGTCTCTCTATCTATATCTCCTTCTCTCTCTCTCTCTCTTTGTTTCATTTTGCTGTGTGTGTGTGTGTGTGTGTGTGACTGGGTCTCTTTCTCTCTCACACATACACACACACACACACACAATATTTTTCTCTCTCTCTCTCTTTATGTAGGCCTGTCTATATATCTATTTTCTTTTTCTTTTCTCTCTCTCCGTCTCTCTCTGTCTCTCTCTCTCTCTCTCTGTCTCTCCCTCTCTCTCTTTCTCCCTCTCTCTCTGTGCTCTCTCTGTATTGTCCTAACAATAATTGTCACCATCAGCAGAACCACCTTCATGGTTACCAAATGTATTATCATCATCATCATCAGTTCCACATTATAGCAATCACATTCACCTTAATCATTATCAGCATCATTATCACCATCATCCTCCCCATCACCATCGTCGCCATCATCATTATTATCATAACTTTCTTTAACATTATCAGCATCATTGTCACCATTACAACCATTATCATTAAAATCCTCACCGTCGTCATTATCATCATCATCTCCATTAGTACCATAATTTATTTTGTCTTCATCGAAATATTCATCTTTATAATCATCATCATCCTCAATCTTCATTACCACCACCATCACCACCACCATGTCACCATCATTATAATTACGATTGGCAACATAATTGTTGATATTATTACTCATATCGCCCAAAATGAAATAATAATCATTATTATCATTATCATCATCATCATCATTATTATCATCGTCATTATTTTCATCATCATCGTCATCATCATCATCATAATCATCGTCGTCATTATGATCATCATCATCGTCATCGTCATCATTGTCATCGTCATCATCATCATCATCATCACCATCGTCGTCGTCATCATCATCGTCATCATCATAAATAAAACTGAGTCAGCAAGAATACCACACAGCAAAGCCTTGTACAGAATGTCCTTTTACAAGACATAACAAATGTGGACACAAGCAATGTTATAAGGAATATTTTCTTTATTAATCTAACTGAGTTTATCCATGTTCATAAAAAGCTCAAGCGACTCTTAAATATTTTTTATAATTAAACAGTAATATTAGATCTATATTTCACAGTAACATTTTTCAATTGCAATATACATATGTATCTGTTTTTATCTCACTATACTAATAACTCACCAACTTTACCGATCAATCAGCAATTATAAACTTTCAATTTGAACTCATTAAAGAGTGTATCATTGTATTTAGAAATGTTGATAGCTGCCTCAAATTCATAAAAAAAATGGATGCGAACAGGTGTGATCGGTTCTCAAAACATCGCTTTTTATCTAGAAAATACTTGTAAGGTTTATTTGATAACTTTATCACAAATAACATTCCGTAGAGTCCTGCTCAGTTTTCCGCCGAATTGAATTACACATATTCTAACGCAAGTTTACTTGATTTCATTTTATTTTTTATTTCTTTCAATATCTTGTTAAGGAAAGGAGCATTAGAGGGTATTTTGTTGTTATGAATACCGCCACCGCGCGGCTGTACTAAGTGCACGTTCATGATGCAATATTTCGACAGATGTTCGAATCAAAGAAAAACCTTGCCAACCGCACCATAACGTTATTTCCGCGTAAACTAAAGGTCATCGAAGTTTTTTGTCTTTTCATCAAAAGCTAACAGAAAGAAAGATTTGACCTTTAACCATACTGATTGATATGTGAACACAAACAAATGAAAAGAAATATAGGGAAGAAACAGAACCAAACAGGATTTGTAAACGTTTGTCCATAATCTACGAACTGAACAACTGCTTTGTCTTTGACATAAGCTTAACAATATCATTTCTATTTCATGACATTATGAAGGAATATCAAGATGAAATAAACCACAGCATCACAATAATAACCTGCTTAGGAAATAGTAATTTACTTGGAATATTATACATGAGCCCTCTTTTTTAGTGTAAAACATTGTCTACAATAAATTTTATTTCTAACAGAAAATAAAATGTTCAGACATATATTTTATTTATTCGTGGTACATACAAATATAGGTTTAAAGCTATATGATTATAAACAACACAAATTTAGATGCAAATGGAAACTAAATGAAAAAAAGACCATGGTGAGCCAGAAAGTATTTAATGGGAAAGGAGTGTTCATTGTTTTCTGTTTAGAGCTAGAATGGCGTTAACACTCTGTTCCAGTAGGCGTGTTAACACCCTTCTGGCTCGAGATAGAGCTCTTTGAGGCGATTCAATCTGAACAGGTTATTCTAATTACTATTACGCTACTAGTAAAACAGTCCATTAATGAATCGCAAAGGTTTTGAAATATCCCATGACAACTATATTATAAACTTCTGTAATTATACTCTCAATTGAGGCCACAATGTTTAAATTTGTAATCATTAATTACATGTTTTGTCAAATCAGACCTCATAATTGAATTCATTAAACGTTTAATATCCGTATGCGATTGATATAGCATGGACCAGGAAGTATGTGAGGGGATTTGTTTCCAAGGCCTTGTCATAATGTGTAGTCCTTCCACTTCGGTTATTCGTTCAAATACGTTATGAAAATGACATGAAGAAAAGCCACAAACAACAACTTGACGAAATGAAAACGAGAATAAAACTACTTCATTCTTTAATTACATCCGGCTCTGTCAAAAAATGAATTTTTTCAGGATAATTCGTTTCTTCATAACATTAATCTGACAATAAAATTGATGAATATGTCATGCAATAGGTTTTGGTATATTCATTTCTTAAGAATACATACATATTGAATTCTTTTACAAAATATTTTGTAAAATATTTTTTATATGGACCGAAGAAAAGGGCGTGGACGTTTCTGAGATTTAATTGAGCGTTAGCTGTTGGATGATTTTTTTGTGTCGCTGGATAGACTAGGGAACTCATAACGTGTGAAGTATGTAAGCCTTCATCCAGCGTAGACTGCTATTTCTTTCCCCGGAAACTGCACCCTTAAATTATCTCCTTGACTCGTCCTCTGTAAAGACAAAAGAAAATGGAAGGACAAAGAGAGATGAAATAATTAAAAAGCAATCGAAATATAATGACAGTTATAAGTGCCATCATCGTCTGGGCAAACACGCAATAATCGGCTATCGTGCAGGAATGATAATTGAAAAGTTATGTATTGCTTTGAAACATGGTGTCAATGTTTTTCTGGTTTGCCTATGTGCGTAGGTTGGGAGCTAGACGACGGGAAACTACGGAGAGAGTCTACCAAAAATACCGGGAAAAATTACGAAACTATTCACTGTTTATTCATGTTTTCTTCCTTTTTTCTCCTTTTTTTTTCTTTCCTTCGTTGTTTGTTGGTTTGGTTTGAAGTACCTTTGGTTCGTTTAGACTGATTTATACAGATGGCGAGACACGGTGTGCATTTATTTCCTTCAAGTTGAGTACCGATGTCGAGACAACGGGCAGCGTCATATGAAACGATCGTTTTTTCCACATCATCAACAACACGAAAATTAAATAACAATATTAACGACTTTACAAAATAATTGCAATTGCAATTATAATGTAATTGCATAATGAGAAAAAAAGCTTTTTACATAATTCAAGTTTTATCTTCGTGTATGCCCTCATGTAGTTATATCCTAAAATAAATTAAATAGCAAAACAATCATTAAAAAATCACACAAACATGAGTCAAAGAATCCAACAATCATACCGAAATCAGAAGTATTGTGATTTCTATTGCATTTTTAAAGTGGATAACAGAATATTTTTGTATGAACAATTTTTTACAGAGTGAGCAAATGCCGCACGATTTCTTGTAACAATTTTGTTTGGTGAATCTAAGTTTTAAGTCTTTCAACCGCGCTCTTTGGTCATACACTATTGATTTTCTTGTTTCGCCCTCACAAAAATCAACACCATGTTTGTGAATTGCCTGGCCGAGAAAACACCGGGATCACCAGGAAACTGTAGCCAGCTTGCTTGTGAGGTCATCTGCGTTTCTTGCCATTCTGTTAGATAGATGGGCTGTGTAATTGTTTTGTCACCTTTCCTCCTGACCTTAATGAGTGCAGATACCACTTTTACGTGGGCGGGGCGCACTGGCGTAATTGAAGGAGGGGCAAAGGGGAGGGGGCAAACTGCCCCTCCTGACATATTCCAGGAAAAGGAACGCCGCCACATTTTAAAACCTTGTCGTTAGCAGATTAGGAAATAATTTGTGAGTTAGCTAATGCTCATGAAAGGTTTGAAATTAAGAGACATTCTCAGAAGACAAACTTTATATCCCCAAAACACGTCTTCTTTTGATAATACCACCCCCCCCCCCCCACCCTCCCCCCCCCCCCCAATCCCCACCCTGTAGCACAAACCAGAGCCATCAAAAAACGGTATCCTTAATGAACTATATGGTTGGCAGCAAGCTTAAATTGTTTGCCCCTCTTAAGTCATAATTATGTCTGGATACGCCATTAGCGGAGTATTCTCGCCTGGTTAGAGGGGTGTTTTAATAAGACGCTTGGTAGTCCGTATACCATTTTCTCCTATTATTTTCACCTTTTAGTCTATTATATTTTTAAACGAATTAACCGAAGAATGCTTAATAATCATCTTCCAACTATAACTGGATAAGTTTTCAAATTGGTTTGGCTTTTATTCATAGTGTCAATTCAGAAGTCCATGAGATTGGAAGTGAGGTTGGCATAAAGATAGATGACCAATCCATCATCCTTTTTGGCGACTGATTTCCTTTCATTTGCCGGGAAAAGGTGAAGCCAATACCTCCCCTAAAAATTAATGATGATATGGCCCTACAAAAGGGATAATGACATGGCTCATTAGGTATTGGACGTATGGTGGTGGGTAGGCGGTAGCTTTGCTTGTTTCGAGATGAAGTCGGTTAGTAAAACTTCTGCCGTTTCGCAACAAAGATCCTAAACCGATCTTAGTCGTTCGCTAGAATGTAATATTTTGCGCCGTCTTTTTAATGTTTGATGTTGATCTCGTAGGTGTGACGGTTTAAATATATCAATCAATCAGAGTTAATCAATAAACTGCAAAAATTACAAAATTATTAAAAAATAGTGAAAAATTGAATTATCAATGATTAGTTACTAATATTCAATAATATAAATAATGAAAATAATCATAACGATCTTTATAACGATAAAAGCGGGCCTTAACATAAAAAACGACATAATATGTAATGACATACAATGGCGATAGTACTAAGAAATAGGATATCAATATATATTATAAATATAGATATACATATACATATATAAGGAGAGACAGAGAGAGAGACAGAGAGAGAGAGAGAGAGAGAGAGAGGGAGAGAACAAATAATTCAATTTTGGAAATCCTCCTCCATGTTAAAATACAAATAATAATTAAAACGATTCGAATTGAAATCATTGGGAGTTCTATTCTTCACTATTACGGGTTCAAATTTATTTATTTATAAATTATTTCATCCTTTTCATTTATGGTAAGAGTGAAGAATAGAACCATAATTAGGTGCATCCCTACTTAGTCACAGATGGCTGGTAACTTAATGAACATGGTCGCACATGAGAGCCCACTACGTGCAGCAGACCGTTTACTCAACGACGGTGACGCAAATATATCATCACTTGTTTATTATCTTTCATGTAATTTATGATTGAATGATATTTTAATCATGATAATGCGAGTAACATCATATGTGAGCGAATATGCTCTATGTCTGACATGGTCGGACGATAATATTATTAGCATAATTATTATTAGTAGTAGTAGCAGTAGTAGTAAAAGAAGACATAGAAGTAGAAGAAATAGCAGTAGTACTAGAATTAGCAGCAGTGGTAATAGTAGTAGAAGAAGTAGTGTTAGTAATATTAACAGTAGTAGTAGAAGTAGTAGAGTAGCAGTTGTATTAATAGTACCAGTAGTGCCATCAACATTACCATCATTTATAGGTGACGTGCATGAAATTGCCATAAGTGGATATTTCTAAAGTAGTTGCGATGGTTTTCTATTGTCTTACAGTCTCGGGACATAGTAAATGAAAACAGTAGCATGATATTTTCTGGACATATTTGTATCATTGATAACCATACTCTGTGACGTCACATTTCTGTTCATGTCGAAAATATTCTCCTAATTAATCACGGCCGTTGGTCAGTAAAGTTTGGACAAACCACCATCATGCTGATGATGCATCTGGGTTGGTCATTCTACTCGAGTTTTAGGAGATGCTAGCTCGCTTCTAAAGCTAGTAAACAAGGAGAACACCGGAAATTAAGGCTACGTCGACGGCCTAATTACCGATTAATTAATGACCCTTGCTCGTCCAAGTGAAAGGCCTGGCGTTGAAAGTGGTATTTTGAATCTACCGATAATAACGCAAATTTTACCCCAAGATTATCGCAACTTTTTACGAAATAATTTCGGATCACGTAATACATCATTCTCATCTTCTCAAATTTAAAAAGGTCACGCTCAAGGCTGTGGAAGTTGCTTAAGGTTAAATTTTCGAAAGCAGCTGCGTTAGTGTTCCCAGTAAAAAAAACAATGCTGAACTTTATATCCTCATTCATTGTAATCTGTCGCCAAGGGTTCGATATTTGCTTCCAACATTGTTAAGATCCGTCACAGCAATTACGAGAAGGAGGTTCCTATACCCCCTTGCAGGTACGCCCCTCGGAGAGGACGCAGGCCTGCTTGTTGCTAAATGATTACCCTTTAAGATGTCAAGAGGTAATTACCAGGCCATTGAGGGGAGAGGGGGAGTAAATGTCCGATATATGAATCCTTAAGCATTGTTAGGTCAGTCTGTCGCCATGGACAACACGGATCATTACTCCCGTATCCCAGCCAAGGTCTTGTGGCGACCAAGAGGGGTTGTTCACGCAGGCGCTTTATGAATGAAATTATACCTTTAATCGCTCTGTATAGTGGGTGTTTTATCAGGGGGGGGGGGGGAACTGATTAAATTGATTTACTATCTCGTTATGAAATTGCACACACTTTTTAGATACGTATTCCGATTAATATCGCATCTGGTGTTGTCATGTCTCACTAACTACCATAATGGGGCCACTTTTTAAACATTTCAACATTTGTAATCCTGATATCAGCTTTTTAATGTTGTTTCTAATCTTAATTCTTCAAACAAAATCATTTCAATTATTAAAAAGCTGAGACCTAACTACTTATCTTTGATTCAATTTAAAGTTGGTTTCTACATCATGTTTCAAAGTTACAATTTCCTGCGCAAGAATGTAAAATTGATACAGTTTGCCCATAAAGTACATACATCTAAACTGTATTTTTTTTAAATTACAAATTAAAATTTACAATTAACTTTGTAGAGGTGTCGTGGTTCAGTGGATACGTCACTAAACTGTGGATCACGTCACGGTTCGTGGTTCGAGTCTCATCGCGGCACTCATGTCCTTTTGGCAAGACATTAATTTACATTTGCCACACTGCATCCAGGTGATAATGAGTACCTGGTAGGATGTAAACGTTAGTGTGGTTGAATTGACATGTGTGCTCTTGTAAAATAGCGCCTGGCCAGAGTAATCCCCAGGGAGTGGGGCGTGTGCACTATAACGTGTGGATTGGCAATCGAATCCAATGACTGAGTTCATGCTAATTAAAATTTAAGGCGCTCAAACTTAGTATAAAGCGCTATACAAATGTTTCTACCATTACACGCTGAATAGTAAACATACTGGATTACTATTTTTTGGAATCCATCGCATCCCCTTTTCACACACTTCGTGTAAAGCTCTTTTATCGGTAAATTCAAAGGCTATACGTCATTCCCTTTGGTGTTTCGGCATACCTGTGACCAATCATGGTACCACTATGAATTGACCAGTGTTTAATTATTTTCACGTTTTATGCAATCACAAATATTATTGTCTTAATGAGCCCAGAGAGGAAACGTTTCCATTGCCATTCTCAACGCATAGCGTAACGTTGACACGGCGCGCAATGTGAACTATCCCGGATGTGCGCCATTGATAACTGATGACGTTTCCATAAAGCCGGAACGCGTTTTAGAAAAATGGAAATATTGAATTTATAAATGCCTAAATTGAAGTCACGATTCCATTGCCTTCGTTAATCACAATGTCAATAAGAGCAGGTACTAAATGATCAAAATGCTTAATCAAATTGACTCGTGTTTGTCTGTCGGGTGATTATAGGTGAAATCTAATAGCAATTATTAGACACAAACACGTGTAGCTGTGCTTGCACAACATGTGCTACAGCTAATGAAATGGTTTCTGGTGACCTTAAGGCTCAAAACGTGACCAAACATTTTAGAATAATGGGGAAATTGGAAATCAAAGTGTAATGTGTCATCCCCCGAGGAACATCATTACAAATACCCAAACAGTTATTAGTTTATTAAATATGCATTATCTAATATTATTTTGAACATACGAATAAGGTGACGTAAGTCAAGAACTTCAAATTGCCCTTGCCCTCTGCTATTCTTGTAAAAGGAATCTTCTGTTCAAAATAACAGGAGTACTCTTGAATACATTTTAGGAGAGTTAAAAGGAAGGGAAATGTTTAAAAGCAGTATTCAAAAGTAAGTACTTGTAAGTACTTAATAATTATGAAGTTCAGTACTGAGGGTACCTTTGATTACGGAACAAAAATTGCCAGGGGGCATTGCAAAAAGGGATGTTTAGACCCCCATAAACCTTTCTCAAATTGACCCCCCCCCAAAAAAAAAAAAAAAAAAAAAAAAAAAAAAAAAAACATCCAAAACGGTACAATAATGCAACCAGGCAACTGGACACAAAAGGGGTGTAACATATTATTCGATGGAGGTTGTCTGCAGAAGTCATGATGAAGCACAACTGACAAAAAACGAAAATGAAGGGTATGTCCAGGATGGGAACTGTAATAATATTCAACGTCCTGCAATGAATACAAGAAGAGAAAAACACGTGTAACTTGGTATGATTGTGACTTGGAGGTCACGTGATGGAGTAATTATGCCAATGGACGATCTTTATTGTTTTGCAAGACGTCCAAGAATCTGGTATATTCTTCAGAAGCGGCGTTTAACGGGATGGCCATCATCAATAAAACATGAAGGATGCGTTAACATCATTTAAGACAAACAAAGATAGGAGACACTAATTGACAGAACGATTGCTTTGTGCAACATAATGGCCCGAATTCACAAAGGAGGTTTGTCGACAAACCTAGGTTTATGTACGTCATATGACGCGTTTCTTACAAACCTGGTTTGTAAAAACGCGTCGAAACGCGTCATATGACGCACGAAAACCTAGGTTTGTCGACAAACCTCCTTTGTGAATTCGGGCCATTGACTTTGTAGAATGACCATTTCCGGTCATGAATATAGTTCCATGACAACCCTTTTAACACAAGTATAGATTCATTTCGCATTGGAAGCAATTCAATAATCGTGAAGCCTTTGGTATATCTATCCCACGAGTAATATTATGTGGTACAGGGATATTATTTGTGTGGCATGTAGAGAAAATGATGATTCGTCGCAAACATTCAGGCAGATGTGGTGTTATCCTCATAACAGGTGGCCCATACGTATATGTCCATGAGGCCAGGCACGCATCGGTGACCATACGTACGACTGCTGCATTCCAATAAACATGACACCTTTATCTATCGATGGGACTGAAATAGTCGTGATGATTCACGACAGATAATGCGATGAAATGAATACATATGATTTAAGTGATTACTACATTAATCACTTACATTGGAAAAAAGAAAATGCACTATTAAGGTAACCGCGAGAGTGGTTTAGGGTTATATTATATCAATAAAACTTAAATTCGATATGAGAAAACTATAAATTATTGAGCCGAGTAACAAGCAATTTTATTCCGTGCTTTGATATCGGCAAGAGTTCGAATTCCTAATCATTGATGGTCGATGTTGTCAGTTTTGTTTTGCATCACATTCAAAGCAGGATTCTCACATGCTGGCAATACAATTTCAACATTTTAACCGTATGAACCGAACAACTTTAAAATAGACATAATTTGGTATCAAGACTTTTAAAAGTTTAGTTTGTCAGGAAGAATCTCTAAGAATTTTTCAATTTATTTACCTTCCGACACACAGACACCCGGTTACATCGTTCGAAATACAAGACCAATCAATTCTATGAGCTAATTAGGTGTTGGATCTATTGCTACGTCGGATTAACCGCGATTCTATATTTGAATCAGCACTAACTATCTTCGGTTACCCCACTGACTGATACGTGAACCGGTAAAGCCCAGTTTGTTTTCACAGCAAGCAATCCGATAATCCGTATTGACAAATGTTTTTCGGCAATGTGCTTGAAAATAGGATAGTATAAATATTGGCATCGCCGTGCCACGCAAGCGTTGGTTTGGTGATGTACATAACACAACCTCCGATTGAATGACGTATTATTTAAAATAGAACACATAATGTACGGCTTTACCGCTTGATTAACTGTACAAAGTTGGACTAAAACAGCTCGGGTTTGCTGCAACAGAAACAATCTCTTAATTCTCGATGACAAATACACCAAATCAATGTTAACATAGAAACACATACCTGAGCACATTCGCTATTTCTGCTCAGATTTGTTATCCTACGATTTATGCAGCACCCACTTACTAATCTTCTTAATTAAACGTGTTAAATGATTTTCGTAGGGAAGATCATGCTCGAAATAAAGATCATTCTAATAGAGACCATGCAAACAGACGAAATAAGTCAAGTATAAGTAAAGTTACATTTTAGGTAATCTAAAGATATATATATCAGCGCTCAAAAGCAACATTGATTCTTAAATATAACATAGCAGGAACGGGGCTAGCACCTTGCCCTTTTCAAATGCTTATTAATAGTTTTATCGTGATTATAATTTAGTCTGCTGCCCCATCTTCTGCCATTAAACTGCGGAATACTGTTTAAAAGTTATCATCAACCTCACTCCTCCGAGAAGAGGGAGAGAGGCCACAAGTCTCTCTAAAGAAAATTCATCACGATTACTTCCCCAATCCCCCACCCGCCAAGCCCTTTTTGTATCGGCCAACCGCAATAAGGATATCATGCATATCTTGAATACATAAAATGTGCCACCCCATAATAAAATTGTGTGCCCCCAAACTTGTTATCTCGAGAAGTCAAGAATAAACATTTCCCCCTCTTTTATAATCTGTCGTGCTTGCTAGTATTTTTTAAAGACTATACTCCACCCCTCTTGCTACCATAGCGTGCTACATCGTACGAAAAGTGGCAGATTCCAAAGATAATTTAGAGTTTACGCCCCCTGGGATTTTTACTGGCTCATCTTGATAACATCTGAGGTTTTCAAATGAAATGGGGGTTATTCATGATGACGCCATCGCTAGTGTATTGTGTAAGAAATAATGAACACAATTATGATTTGTATTCGCATTGCCATATTCTTTGACTTTACACTAATATTTTAAATTTCATTTTTTTTATAAGGAAGGAGGACCGGAATTATTGCGTGAATGATATGAAGAAAATCACGGCGCTGGAAGAGAGGAGAACTGGAAAGTGGTCGTAATATGTTATATTTAGGTTATCTCTACTTCGTCAGTCCTTCCTCACATTTTTTAATACATTTTTTTTTAATTTGTGTTATTGTCTCAGCTGTTACTACCAATTCCCCCTTGCTGACCGCCCCCATCTCACATCAAGTCATGTTAACCCACGCAAAAGAATCTTTAAAATGTAGCAGAAAAAACAGAGTGATAGTATTTACCTATGAATGCTAATCTACTTTTCGAGAAAATTTCCCCTGAAAATCATAGGCACGCTAGTCTGACAGACAATCAAAATACAGCATTCAAAAAGTTGTCTTCATTATTAAGACCTACATTACACTATTTTCCTCTCATTAATGTTCCTTGATTTGCTCTATCATTTGAAATACTGCATTTCCTGTGGCACTTAAACTAGTTTTATTATTGTCTTGGAATAAAAACGAAAATGCGAAATTCAATGGCAGTTTCAGCCGGTTGCAAGATATTACCAATCGACGTGAAAATGAAACATATCTCCCACGTGATAGAGTAATATGTGCAAATTGTTATCACCGAGAGACACTCAAATCCATTCTTAAAATGAAAATCCAAATGTTAAATTGCTCTATATATATTTAAGATCCCCTGTGACACATTATTTACCTTATACCTTTATTGCATTAAATTGAATAAGAAAGCTCGCAAATTATACTTTATCCTTTACGAGAACTCAATTCTGTCTTTAACCACTAACTGGCTAATATCACTGAACACCTTAAAACGCCCACAGCTTACGGGAGAATCAGTCACAAAACGACTAAAACTCAACGGATATAATAGACCCCTGGAGACGATAAGGTTACAGTGATTTACGGGTATGCTGATGGCCACTTTGAATTCAGTGAAACCAAGAAGTAGAACTAAATTATTGCGGGACATGAAACATTTATGGAGCCTTTTAACTAATTGCGTTTGTTGAAATCAAGCGCAGTCGTAAAAGAATCGTTTAAAGATAAAGTTGTGTCCTGGACACGCGATTTCTTTTGTGACGGGAACTGTCTGTTAGCAATCGGGAATTGTTGAATTTGTAGTACATATACGACCAGATCTTTCTGAAAAACGCATGTAGTACTCATAGAAACGGGTACATGGGACTAAGTACATAATTATGTTAAAATACGTCACCTATTTTGTGTTTTAAGTGGAATATGAAGACATTTGGAAAGCAATCTCTTTCAACCTGTTCGGGGGGGGGGGGGGGTAACCTTGCTCTTCTTTCTAACTAACATTGAACAAATTGAATTGAATTTAATTTAATTTAATTTATTGATTCATCTGTTCAACAAAACAAAAACAAAATCCATTGGTTGAACAACGACAAAGATCATTTCACAGCAAAATCATACTTGTACAATGGCAAATATGCATATAACTATGTAATCACGAACAGAAGAAAAGAAGGACGTTACAATCAGAAGAGAAATAGAGAAAGCTTGAAATTTATTTCCTTCCAAACCTCAATCTTCTCTTTAACAATATCATGGCAAAGCCAGGGCAGATACATTTTGCAATGGTAATGTTTATGATGTTTTTTCACACCTAAAGGTTATCTGGAGAATAGATCTCTATTTCGAAATGTCATTTTGGACGGCTAACGATGCCGTAAACGGGTTGTTGAAAGGAGAACATTCCAAAATGACGATGAAGACTCATAATTATCGTGCCCAATATACTCTAATTCTCAATATTTCATGACTTCCATCTTTAAGATGTAGTTGAAGTTTTTTTCGGGTTATTTTCGCCGTTCCCATAACCTAAAATTAACGTTCAAAACTGACGTTAATAGATAAATGGCTGATCACACTTAAAAATTGCAATTAATTACATCTGTTTTCTTTGTTCGTTCTTCCTTCCCCCTCTCTCTCTCTCTCTCTCTCTCTCTCTTTCTTTCTCTCTTTTTTCTCCCTTTCTTTCTTTCTTGCTTTCTTTCTTCTTTCTTTTTTTTCGTTTTCTTCATCTTCATCCTCAGGTTTGTCTCTTCTTCTTCTCCATCATCTCCTTCACTTCTTTTTTTTTCTTCATCTTCTCCTCCTCATTATTATCAATAGTATAGTATTATACTTTAGGAGGTTGGGGCATTGAAAGTGATTTTGTTGTTGATTTTTTTAATGGTAGAGTTGAGTTTTCATGGGCAGGAAAAGGAGAATATTTTCACAAGAATTTGCTACAAAATAAGCAAATAACACTGAACGTATGACCATTATATTGAAGAAAGAAAAAAAGAACAGGCAGGAAATTCTGCAAATAAAATACCAGCATAATTATGTGCCGGGAAAAGAAAACGGCAAAGGGGCTAGGAGTTCGCTAGTCTCAATTAAATGTAACGTAAGCACAAAATCAAAGTTAAACTGATTTTTCGGCGACCCGATACATTTGTAGCGGCTTCTATCTTTCCATCTTGGATACCTGGTGCCCCCTTCTATCTGAGGTTTGACATCTGACGCTTGAATGAAACAAGATCTTTGGCGATGCAAAGGTGAGGTGGGGATTTCTAAGTCAAGAGCGGTGGCTCAGTCTATTCTTCCATAATCGTAGTTTTGAATTTTGGAAAACGGTGTCAGGTATCGATGGGATTAGATGATATTCGGAACGGATATCATCTGTTTTTTAGTTTCGTTATCCATAGAATGTTGATCTCGTCTCGCGTGGATAGTTCAAATCAGGCAGTGACGTAGAAAAACCTGTAAAATGCCAGTATACTATAAATAATTCATAAGGTTTTGAGCAAAGAAATGACAAAGTCCAGGTCACTTTTGTATGATGTTCAATTTTTCACATGGAAGATTAAACTATCAGTTTAGTTTTTTCTACAACGAGTATAGTATGCCTTTTCCTTATCATTACCGTTTCAGTTAAGATTCTCTGAAAATTCTTTGTTTCGTTTCAATTTTTTTGTAATCATAGAGTCACATTTTGTGTAAAACATTACACTAACTTTAGGTCTATAGTAAATATAATTGTTAGTATCAATTAATTTAATCGTCGTTTACTTAGTTATTCCAGAAGTCATTGCGTTAGAGACTGTTAAGAAGAGGAAGGGGTAAGAATATAAAGGTAGAAAAGCAACCAGCATTCTCGAGGGTAAATATTAAAAGAGGAAATCAAATAGACTCAAACACAGATATAAGTATGCATACGTAGATAGAGCTGGAAAAATTGGGTATAATTATGAAAGGGGGAAACAAATTAGAGCACTGAAGAGAAAAATAAGTTGAAAGCGAGAGAGAGAGAGAGAAAGCGAGAGAGAGAGAGAGAAAGCGAGAGAGAGAGAGAGAGAGAGAGTAAATACCAAAGAGAAAAACAGGGAGAGATAGAGAAAGATACAGATATCTATTTGGCCTTGCGGGTCTCGGCCTCATGTGCTATTTTTTTACAGAAATGACAACAGTAATTACGCTAATGAATCGATCATCCAGTATCTAATAGCGATGTTTCGTGACAATATCATATGACCATAACGTAGGCATGACGTCATCAGATAGTGTTCCAACTGAGGACATGATATCTTTGGTAGATGTGAAAGGACCGCAGTTTGACGGTCGATGATAGATGTGTGTGTGTGAGTATATAAGTATTTATCAATGGGAGTATGTGGGCGAGCGGGTGTCTATGTATATATTTGTGTTGATGTGGTGGTGTGTGTGTGTGTATGTGTGTGTTTGTGTGTGTGTGTGTTTGTGTGGGTGTGTATATGTGAGGAGGAATAAATCAAAATTACCCAAAAATTTAAAAAAGTGAGGCAGTGTGTGTGTGTGTGTACATATAATGTTGCCAATAGAGTTGGAATAATTCCTTTCTAATTCTTTTCATTAAATGATAATTATGAAAATATGATTTATTATTGATAGATAAAGTTTATAGCTTCTCGGAACTTCAGTGATCAATAAAAGTTGATCACTAATAATTGATGAATAAAGTTCAGAGAGAGAGAGAGGAAAGACAGAGACTTGCAGACAGAAGGACAGATGTACGTCAAAAATAAAAATGAAAGAGAGAAAAGTTGAGGGAGAGAGAGGAAGAGAGAAAGAAAGAGTTGGGGAGAGAAAAGGGGAGAGAGAGGGAGAGAATGTGCAATGGGAACATACAGAGGGTGTGTGTGGGGTGTGGGTCTGTGTATGCATGTGCAGTGGTAGAGAGAGACCGGGATAATCAGAGAGAAATATAGAGAGAATGAGAGAAATGCAGAAAGAAAGAGAGAAAGAGAAAAATACATAGAGAAAGAGATAAATACAGACCGAAAGAGAGAAATACAGAGAGAACAGAGAAAAACAGAGAAATGCCGAGAGGACGGGGGAAAATAGAGACAGAAAGAGAGAAATACCGAGATAATAAAGAGAGAGAGAGAGAGAGAGAGATAGAGAGACAGGAAAGGTGAGTGGAAAAAGAGAGTATAGCCTGATGTATAAAGAGTCTATCCCTAAAATGCTGGGATATTAATACATCAAAGATGAAGCGACATGGATCGCTAAACAACAACACGGCGTGACAAATAATTTGAAATTACCTTCATGAATTGCCTTGGCACCAGTGGCATATTACTGTACGTGTACAAATTAAAAAGGGGGTTATGCTGCAATACGTCATTGTTACATTATCTATTAAATTATCTATTTTGTATATGTGATGTACTCAATCATTTATCTGTGTGTTTATTTATACTTTTATTTATATAGTTATTTGTTCATTCATTTATATAATTTATTTTATTCATTTATTTAATATAATGATAATAATGTCAATAATAATAATAAACGTGGGTTATTATATAGAGCTCAAGCCTGCCAAACTTAAAACTCTTGGCGCTTCACAATTTATTACCTCGGTTTTTATTCATTTTCACTTTCATGTATATACTCTAGGGATTGACTATATATAAAGGCCTGTAGGCATTTCGTCGATCCCACCATTATCTGTTATGTTATACTTGTGTTGTATTCTTGTTTGTCTCTTGATTGTTTTGTATTTTTATCACATTGTGGAAATAAACTTGAATTGAAATCATTATTCAATTCTACTGATTTAATTAAATGTATTTATTTCTCAAGCCAACTTGCTATTTAAAAAAAAATGTAAATTGGAGGAGATTACGCCCCGCTTCAACCCTTAACATTTTGTCATTCCTCCATTGTTCATGTTGTGCTTCCCTGGGTCTTTTCATGGGTTGGTGTTGACATTGATGTATCACCGAAGTCATTATAAGAAAATACTTGACACCGTCAAAAAAGAGGGGATGTAATATTTATAACATGATCACATGGTGCCCTTTCATGAGGTGTAGTGTGATGTGTTATCTTGCGATAAGGATGATCATGATAATACTTGAGACACGGACAGGTATAGAAGAGAAAAGCCATGAAAGTACACAAATGGACGTCCTAGCAAAATTTATTCAGAGCGTTTTCAAGACATTCACAATAAAGTTAAGTTAACAATAATGATAATAATAATAATAATAAAAAGTAACAGTAATAATAGTTATTTATCAGGACACTGTCACATAAATATCAACTTACCATCAGTCTTTAAGTCTTTTTCATGTCCTATGACCTATGTAAGTTTCTTACCATACATTGTATCTATTTGTAATATCAATGTATTAATCCTAGACAACTTGTAGTATACACATTTGGACAAAATTTCCGATGCTACATGTAGGTATAGTCCCATGTCGCCAGGTTTTGGGTCAGTGTTTTTCAGCGAAGTTGTCTGAGTCGATTCAATTTATTGTTTTGTCGGGTGAATCTAAATCGACGTGTGTAAGGATGGTGTATATAAAAAAAACTGCCAGTCATTCAAAATTACTACAAACTGACAATGTAAGTACATCAGAAGTGCTAAACATCTCTTTTAAAATGAAGGTTGAATTGAGTTAAAACTTTTAAGGAAAATATATATGTGCGGCTTTTATCATTCTTTTATGTGGGTTTTGAGGAAGAAATCCCCTAGTAGAATGTCTCCTGAAAAAGCATTGCTTTAATAAAAGCCTTGCTATTCGAAAAATGACAAGAAAATACTTGGAAATTTGTGTCTAGTCCCATATACCCATGTCTGTGTGCTGTACATTCGATCTCCATAAGGTTAATTTCCTTTTTTTATTATGATCATTCGAAAACTTCACAATACACATTATTATTATGTTCTACGTAATCAGCCTCTCCAGATAATTTCTATGACCATGTAGTTGCATGGCCGGATCTCAACGTCGCCTTTGAAGACAACGATGGGTTCTGCTAATGCAATTGTTTTGTGAAAGAGACATTCTGATTGCGATTAGGGAATATTAAAGCACAATAGCATCTGCTTCCGAAAATTAAAACCTAAGGACTTTTCAAAAGCCTTGTGCGTGACGTATTACGTAATCCGAATATGATTTCTATGGGATGTGCAATAGGATAATTAAATCCCCCTTGAGCTTCTTTTTCTGATATTTGTTTGATCGTGTTTTGAGTGCATTTCACATACGGGTAATATTGGTTTATTCTGTGAAGTTTTGGAATGGTCAACATGATAATAAATTGGCTTATCTTGCTGAAAGATATAAGATCTTTCTTTGCACGTAAATTTGTACAGTCAAACCTGTCTATAGCGACCGCCCAAGGGAAACACAAAAAGTGGTCTTTGTAGACAGGTTCCTTAAGTAAATGTTTCAATGAAAAAAACATTTTCAAGGGAAACAAAAAATGTGGTCCTTGTAGACAGGTGGTCTTTGTAGACAGGTGGTCACTAAAGCAGGTTTGACTGTATGAGGGACTGCTGAAACATGTGGTATGAAAGTGTTTTTCCAGAAATGTAGAAGATTCATTGTCCTATTTCGAACAAGAGTTGAAGAGGGCATTTGAAGAGCAATCATTTTCATGAGGTATTCTTCCAAAATCTTTTTCCACGATAATATTGTTCGTTTGCTTGTTTTACCTGGCTGCTAAGAAAGCACGTGTATGCTTGTAAGTAGCAACCAGCAGGCATGTAGCCATAATTTGATGTTTGGGGGGGGGGCACATGCATATAATCGATCGAGGTAAAACAAAAAAAAGGTCAAAAAGTTCAACCGATCCTGGAAATTTGGTGGGGGCACGTGCCCGGTTTTGAACCCGGATGTCCCGATTACGAGTCCACTACTCTACCACTGAGCCATCGCACCTCCTTAACATAACAATAATGAAAAGCACAAATCTCATTTTCACATTTTCCAATAATCAACATCGTCAATAAATCAGCTTCGGGCAATTAATATTGTTTTGTGACGATATAACAACTTGGGAAGATGGCTATGGTATCTCTCACAATACCTTACTGACGTCAGTGAGCAGCAGGGGTGTTTCCCACCAGACGAGAGGGGAAATGGGGCGTGCAAAACCCCCACACCTTTGCATCATGTCAAAAACTTGTAAATGCACTGTACCTGGTTCTATTATCTTGGTGGATAGTGCTATTAATCATTGTCAATATTGTTATTATATTATTTGGCAATCACTCAATCACAAGTACAAAGTAAATAGCATAAAGCATTATTGAAATGTAATCAATAATTACATTTTACAGGAATGAAAATGTTTCGTAAAACTATGTGACCCCTTGGCCAAAGAACAATTACTACAGGGCAATCTGACCCTTGTAAAAAGTTAAATTGAATAACAAGTTATGAAAAATAAGAAAAACGGAGTGGCAACATTTGTAATAAATCGGACCTATAATGAAAAAGTTATGAATACTTGAAATATGATATTACTGCAGCTAAGCAAATCCTAATTCGCCAAATAGCCCGTGGACTGTGACGTAGTGACGGATAACTTTCCCGTTTGTCGTGTACAACAATAATATTATCACTAACTTCTATTTTTCTCCCAAGCGCCCTCGCCATTGGGGCACTATGTGAAGAGTGTGTTATTACAGGCCTTTTAAAAAGGAAAGACCATCCCGAGTCATACATATTGAAGAATGACATGTATACCATTTAGTGTTTTAGAACAATGGAAAAGTTATCTGGCACTACAACACCGAGATATTACTGATTCAGCCAATTTGAAGTTCCCATAAGTATAGTGATTACAACTTTCGAAATAAATCATAACCTTTCTATTTTCCTTTTCATTTTTGTCAGATTTGGTTCAAATTTCACGAGTGTGGCGCTCTGATTTTTCTGCTTTCTTTTAGGGTTGTTCCTTAATATCAAGGTTGGTCCCTGACACCGTCATAAGATTCAGGAGCTATTCCCTGAAAGTGGACATTTCAAGCTCTGTGAGGATTATAGTGTTACCCAAAAGAAATATACTTCGAAACCTTTTTTTATTTATTTTTAAAACGCTAACATACCAACAGAGCCTTCGGTCTACTCGCAAATTGATGTTATCAAAGTTCATATTACATTCTTTTGCCTCGTAGGGATGATAAGATTATTATCTATTTTCGCACAACAATTAAATCATTTTTTTGTCATCATCAACATCAACAACTATGCTTACGCCTGCAGCAAGAATATCTTCAGAATGGCCTTAGAAATTACCCTTTAATTAACTTCACGACTACTTAGGTGAAACTGGATCATCATGAATAACTGTTATGACGCTTTCCAACATTTTTCTCCTACCTACTAACAAGGCTTACAATCATTGTTATCTTAAACAAAGGGCGTATATGTAGAAGATGGCGACATGCAATCCGGTGTTTTCATAATTCTATCTACTGCTTCTCGAGTTCGCCAAGGCTATCGGGGAGGTAAGCTTTTCAGAATGTATTCTTTGGTTACCCTATCTTGCGAGGAAGGAGGCTATGCGTATGTAAGGTTATCTACCCAACTCCTTTCTAGGGGAAAGAGTGAGTTATTCGATCTGGGTTTAATGAGTGCGGATCTGTTTTATTCCAAAGAACATGTCTCGCCTGCTCGCCCTCCGAGTGAAATAACGATCTCGGGCGAAATGTCGTGGTTACAAAATAAAGGCGCGCAAAATGACGAGATCATCCGATATATGAACCTCTCCGAACATATCCCATTACCGTCGTATATAAACATTAAGACCTTAATGAGTCTATTAGTGTTCATCAAGAAGTCAGACAGAACATAACGGCATTATTATACAAAAATGTCTATTCTTCAATCTCTGTCTTAATATACTTCATAATGGTTTACATCATAAAGAGCTGTTTCGAATAGAATATATCCTTCGCGGATTATATATACAAAAGTTACGCTAGTGTTGCATTATGAAAATCCATAATTTGATAAGAAATGACAGAGGGAAAAAACATGTCTATTGCAGAGGCCTGCCCCTACGATAAGCTGAAACATCAAATAAACATATACAAACTATGTACTGTGCACTGGAGTGCCAGTTAATCTGTTTTTATATATACATTGTATTACTTTTGGGGGTATCTTCTTCATGGTGATGCATCCTTTATCGTGTTTAACATGTTTATGAATCTCTGTTTGTTTTTCGTCCATCTCGTTGTTGTTGTTTTTTCCTCATTCCATATGCTGTATTTCTATATATATATATATATATATGTCTTTCTTTATGTTTTTAAAATGCACGCATGCGCCCGCACATACATTCTTTCTCTCTTTCGCTGTACCTATTAACGTATCTCTCTCTCTCTATCTTTATAGCGCTGCTTAGAGCTGTTCAATTTGTCCGATCCGATTATACCTTTACAGAGCTGTTGCATTTTTTTCTATCGCATAGGTGTTTTCTTGAAAGAGAGATAATATCGGAATTGTTATGACGATAGAAATTATGATAAAGATGATGATGATGATGATGGTGTCGATGATGATGGTGAAGACGACGGTTTTGATGATGATGACGATAACAATGACGAGTATGGTGGTGATTATGATGAAGACAACGATAATGGTGATGATGATGATGATGATAATGATGATAAAGTTCAAGATCAAGTTCAAACTGGCTTTCTAAGATACTTGTGAATTCGTAAAAAACCCTTTATCAATCAATGCGACTCGTACACAGCTTGAAACATGTAATCGTGAACTCAGTCAGATTTAATTTCCAGCTTTTTTGAGGTGATATTTATCAAGGATCGAGTTCGACATTGACAGGAAATCCCCGATGCCGTGTTCAAAGCCCCACCGGAAAGTAAGGTCGCACCCGGTGGAGTTCGGGGAGGAAATGCGCTCGCTGTCCGCTGGTAGATTCGATTAATTCCTTTGAAATTGACCAAGAGTCAAAGCGATATCATTTAAGCCTCAGATTGGAGAAAGTATGCTTGGTTTCTGGATATTCCGAACCGTTACACGTAACACCAATTGCCGCCCATCTATACTCAAAATACTTTGATTTTGAGGGTGTGTGTGGTAGGTAAGACGTTGGTCAGAGGGAGTTTCGCAATATGCCTATTTTATGGGTGTATCATTGTGTACGACTCATGTTTCGGTGAAAATTGTTCCTTGAAGTAAATGATCCTACACCGAACGAATCGCCACGTTCGACCCTCTGTCAAACTATACTATATCTACTCCTAAGTAAAACCCGAAACCTAACCCGAAACCATATAACTGTGACGAAACAAAGCTTTGACTAATGATATTGTAGTCTGAGGAGTCTCCCCGCATCCAGTTGTACATGAGACGTCATTGCAATTTCGTGAATATCTGTTTTGGATGTACATGTATTTTTCCTTCTTTCAAGCAATACTGAAAATGGGAAAAATAGGATGTGTTCTATAAAATAATCTGGAAAGTGAAAAAAGGAAAAGATGACCGAAAATATGAGGTCCGTTAAGAAGATAAAAAAATAGACATAGGGGATATTAATCCATGTTATGACAAGCAAACGGATGATCGGACATTTGAGCAGATCATAAACCAGTTATTCATACCTATGAGGCAGTGAACCAATTAGTTTTATCTTATATTAATTGCATCGGGGTATTATAAACGAGCTCAGGGTGACTTTTAAGGTAGGTATTAATGATTAACAAATTCATTAAACGACCTGAATTAATGAATGAAATAACGGAATTCATATTCTTGACGAATTTATGCTCAAACTACGACTTCTTTTTGCTTCCCAGTTTTTCGGATCACATTTAAAAAAAAATCACCTCCCCTTGTTCACATAGTTATCGTTTTTTCCAACTCTGTAATCTGCTCCATCTCTTCGTCTTCCTTTTCTCCTTCTTCTTTTTCTTTTTCTTAGTCATTAACCCTTCTTCTTTCTGCCTTCCCTTCATTATATATATTTTATACTTAAAATGCCGTTTTAAATCTGACTTTAATCATCCATCTCGATCAGTTTGTTCAAGTATCGTGATAAACTTTTGTTAATAGAATTAGGTATACTTAGTACGAGTAGAGGGAGGAGGGTATCTGAGGCATTACGTACATTGGGATTCGGCGTAATGCTGCAATTTTCATCCCATAAGGGGGTGCATGCCCTCTTGCCCCCTCAGAAACAGCGTTTTTTGCAAGAACTTCACCTCGCCCCTTACCCCTGACATTTCCACGGAGAAGGGTGAGGTTTTCCGCCTCATCAGAAAGAGATGATAATAAAACTCATCAATTGATCTGGACGGGATTGCCCAAATGTCATCGAATTTCCGGTCACTGTAAGAAACAATGAGTTCCCTCAAAATGGATAATCCCTTTCAAATGCCCTTGGCCTTGACAGAATATAATTGATACATTGGGAGTGTTTTCTATTCACCTTCTTGAATAATCTCACTATATTTTTAGGAGTTGATTGATACACCCACATAATATTATTATCCGTAACGGATTAGCCTTCCAGAATGAAAATGGAGTATCTTCATCATAATTCCGCATTCTTCTCCTGCAGGCTTACACATTACTGGATTCCAGCTCGCAAACGAGGCAGAGAAGAGATTGGATGATACTCATTCAGAAACCATAGCGATTCTATAGTAAGACATTTTGTGCAACACGAAAGAACAATTATTTTCATAGTCAGCGGACGTATGCCTTTTACTTCGCGTGTCTAAGATTCGGCGAGATAATTACTTAATAGCATAATTACGATGAGCCACTTGAGTATCTATTACGTCATTCTCAATCTCATCCCCTTCTCCCCCCCCCCCCCCTCTCTCTCTCTCTCTCTCTCCTCCCACATCTCTCTCTGTCTCTCTCTCTCTATCTATATCTCCGTCTATTTATCTCTCACACACTGTGTCTGTCTTTCCAACCCTCTTACACACGCCCATCCCCCTCTCTCTCTCTATCCCTCTCTCTCTCTGTCTCTCTCTCTGTGCAATTAACATGTACATATATATTACATGTATCATGAAGACTCGATTTTACATGCAATGAAGTAGTTCATTGAAAAGAACAGTCTAATTCCATTTGAATCAACGTAATATTTGGAGATTATACAAAAGCGGTTAGTTTATCACTACGTTCAACAAACTAGCAAGATTGCATAGTGGATGATTATTGTGTAAACGTAATTTCATTATGAAATGAACTCGTATTTATAAGGGAGATCCTATTTGCGGTTCGATTAATACAGATATACTTTGGCCGTAGTATTGTTTTAGGAATCAAATAGCTTACCGCACAATTATACAGAATTTCCTTTATTTGTAATTTGAATATTTATCACACTTACAAATGGAATCCGAATCAAAGTCCATTTAAAGCTATAAACGACGAAAACCGCGAAAACACATTTAAATGCAATTATTTCACTGGTTCAAAAAAAGGGCGCATATACCATTTTATAAACTGTTAAAATATATTTCTTAAATTTGGCTCTCGACCATGTCAACGGGAAAACAAGAGGGTTTTTTTTTTCTCTCTCTCTCTCTCCTTCTCCCTCTCCTCTCCTCTCTCTCTCTCTCTCCCTCCTCCCCCCACCCCCTCTCCCTTTCTCGCCCTCCCTTTTCCGTTACTCTTTATCTCTCTCAGCATCTATCTTTTTATCATTCGCTATTTATATCACCACTTGCTTTCTCTCTCTCTCTCTCTCTCTCTCTTTCTCTCTCTCTCTTTCTCTCTCTCTGTCTCTCTCTTTCCATTTTACTCCTGCTTTTCATTGTCCCTATAAGTCACGCCGTGCTTTAACACTGATAGGGGATCTTGAAACCATTGGAGCAAGCATGGAATGCGATGCAGAGAAAATGCATCAAACTTGAATATCGACAGAGGATGAGTGTACAAGCGACGACTTGTATCTTGGCAGCAAATTGTGAAAATCCCTTGAAAAGCCTGAATATGTTACGCAGAAGAAACAGCTATTAAAGGGACTTATACCGTCCCCTTTTCATCCTTCATTTGCTACAGATTACGAAATAGTAATTGCTTGAGGATTTAAAATAAAAAATAAAATAATTCAAGGTGATGGAAAAGATACACGTTGTCAATGAATATAAAATGACTTGTTGACGTCATTATCATGTTGTGTAAGATTTGCGAAAATTGTCCTCCGACCTTTCCAAAAAGTGTAAAGACGCCTTTTTGATATCATGCGGCGATAGTGCGATATTATAGGGGAAGCAAATTAGAGATTCTAGCCATGAAATGTATCCATGGTTAGAAATTGGACTGTAATATGAAAGTGGAATGCTCAAACAAACCTTCTAGTTCACATTTACAGCCATAACAATATTGCTAATACTTTTCAATCAACTTCTACCGCTTGAAATTGGACAAAGGATTAACCAACAACAAGAAAAACTGAGACGGATTTTCGCCTCTCGACGCGGGGGCTGGCGCACGTCAAAGGGCTATAAATGTCTATAGACGGAAATTAAAAAGGATCCATGTTTCAATAAACAATCAAATACTCGGCGAAGCATCTTATTCTCCATATTCTTCCTAATCCGTGCCTGCTTCATTCTCAAGGAGCATGAAATATACCAATAAGAAAAATGCCAATTTTTTCTGGAATTCTCTGATGAGAGTACTTCATTAGTAGATCAGTGAGTATCGCTTGCCTACCACAAAACAAGGCTCATCACTTAACTCATGGGAGAAGTCCCTCTTATCTATGGTGTCGTAAAAAATATCGGGGACAAATGAGAAGGCAAATAATAAGCTGGACTCAACGGGAGGTGAAGAGTCTATCATGTCCAAGCAACGTTTACACTGCATCTATTTCAAGGGATGGTGATCGCGCTTCGCAGTGCACATCGGAATCTATCCAGACATGCGTTGAAATAGGGTTGATAAGTGTGGGGTACGAGTGTGGGTGTGTATTATATTGGGAGTGCGAACGTACCCGTGTATGAAACACCTCAATTGAGCATCACAATAAAAAGATGCGGTTCTGATGAATAAGAACGCAATCTATAGTGACAGGTGATTTCTCTCTCGCAGGGCGATTGTTATTACATCGTCTCAGTAAACGGCTAAATTTGTGCTTATTGAAAAATCGTGGTTTTTGTAATATAATTCAATTTGAGGAAAATTCAATGAATTTTCTCGGTCAATTTGCTCGCGCAGTCTGGATGAATTCTTTTTCTGTTTTGTGTTGTCAGATGTCGTATTTTTTTATCAAATGTTCTCCCTTTTTTTCTTCTCTACTGATGTGCCCTTGAACGACGCGACCTTTTTTTAAAAACTTTTGTTCGTATCTTTTCCTCTTCCATTCCTCCTCCTTCTACTTTTTATCCTTGTCCTTCTTCTTCTTTATCTTCTTGTTCTTCGTTATCTTCTTCCCCCTCCGATCCTTCTCCGATCCGTATTCATCTTCCTGCATTCCCTGATTAATAAGTCCTTTTTCGTACAAGATGCGCAAGATAAGGCAGTTCAGATTTCATTTGTATTGAAACCATTTCATGTTTCTCCCAATTTTTTTCGTCGTAACGTTGATGTTTCCCAAGGAACTATGTACTACAGGCCTAATATTTCTCGAAAATAGTGATAAACATTAATATTAATATTTCATTAAATTACATTGACAATTCGTGAACATTTTCTATCAGCTCCAGATATTTATATGCATGATTTAACTTGCCACTATTGTAAACAATTATCTATAATGCTGTATTTGTTTCGATGTTTAGTTTCATCACATACCGTTTCATGTTAAAATATATTCAAATAAGATTTCAAAGTCCATTTTCTGATCAATCAACGACAATACCAATATCTTTGAAACTGCTACAAATGTCTCGTATGTTGTTACAAATATTGTTTTGTACAAAGACAAAATCATGACACTCTTAGCCAGACTTGATAACAATGATGATATATTCTTAATACATTTTTTCTTTCGCATTGTTTTTCTTGGTCATGATGATCTTAGGTATTAATAACTACCTCGGTCATCTTCTCCTTCTTCCCTTTTTTTGTAATTTCATCCCACGGTCCCGCTAAACGGGAATCAGACCGCCTGAAGAAGCTTGTAGGGGCTGGCGAAACATCGTGGAGAAGTAAGTTGATCCAAAGAGCTCTTTGGCTGAACTATTTTATGCATTCGTTTTACAACAATATGCGTACAATGACGCTCGTGTTTCTACGTGTGAAACAAAAGAGCTTCTCTCGGACTATCCAGAGCATTTTTTAAGAAGTCTGTAGCTTCTGTGATAGTGGAGATAGGTAAGCCGAAATCAAAGCCTAAAAACGGCTTGAAACGGACAAAATGGCGCCTGGACGGTCACGCATGAGTGATTCCGAAGAACAAAGATTTCAGTGACCTCAATGGGATACTAGAGACTACTTTAAAGAAACGTCTTATAACAGTTCTTATAACAGTTAACGATTTCCGATGTTACCTAACTTAAAGATCAAGTTGAGTTCTGTTCATGCGATTTCATTGTGAAAGAAAAGCTACGATGTGGAATCGATTAGAAAGAGTTGATCATGTAGCATAAGTATTGGTGCGTACTGCACGGTTCTGGAAGCATCAAAATGATAAGAAATTTGGCCAAGTCTTGGTGAAAGTAACACACATAAAGGTTTATATGGGACTTCACAAACATGTGGCATAAAAATGAGGCTCATATTCTTAAGCTGTTACATGTCATATTTAGAATATGAAGGCATTTGAAGAGCCATGATTTTCAGGGAAGACTTTTCCTCTGATGTTCTTCCACATTTGTATAATAACAATTCAAACGGTCACAGATAATTGTACACCTCTCCCCAGAACTCAATCCTCTGTTTTAGGAGGTATGTTTATTTCACTCTTCTCTATTCCTTTCCTTCTATCCATTACAGCAAATAGCAAATGTTTGAGGTGTGCGCTATACAAGCAAAATATATAATCATTACTATTTTATGATTTAACAAAAATGGAAATACCGCCTCAAACCTGTTGCCATTTTGACCTTCACCTCTCTAGCCCGAAAGAATAAACGCATTTCGTGAAATTTGTTTGTTTGCGAATTGAAAATCTTGATATATCGGTGAACTTCGAGCTCCTCAAAGACTTTTAATGGCACGGGAATATAACTGATCGTGGCCATCATGGAGGTGCAATCCACTAGGAGACGATTTTGATCCGGAAACGGATAAACTTTCCATCAATTAAGAAAATATTGCGAACCAACCTCGCCTCCACATTATTACCTACACCACAATTCTATTGAGCAACCTCCGCTAAAATGCCAGTGTTGTTTCGGGGGCAGAAAGGAAATACGTTATTCTGCGTTTTTTCTGCGTATTGTAGGAACGTTTTTGTTAATCCAAAATGATTCTTCTATTAGGTTATTGGACATAGAAATGCTCAGGAGATTGTTAAGAATCCGTTTTTTTTTGTTATCTCTCTAGGCAGAATATTGAAGTGTAATTCTATGAACATGTGCATTTTTTTGTAAATCGACTGCATTCAAATGTGAGTTTTTAAGTGGAAATGCGGATTGCAAAACAGGAAATCGTCCAACGCAAAGGTCCTTGATGGATGCTAACATTTTACGTTATGAAACCAGAGTAAATGTCTAGGTTCGGATAGAGTTGTGCTTTCTAATAAGCATTTTCTTCGCTGCTTTGCGAAATGAAATAGCACATTCAATAGAGATTTCATGATTTACATTCATGAATAGCCCTCTGCCTTGAAAAATAAAAAAATCAATGAAACTAGGCTCCACATGATTGAAGGCTTCTTCAGATAAAACGCGGGAAAACCACAGCGATTGTTTTTTCTTCTTCTTTTTATGCCAAATTAATTTGTCATGAATTTAAGTTTAGAGTTTATGAAACTGTGTAGCAAATGGTAAAGTAAAGGCTTGTTCGGATATGACACGGTAAAACAAAGCACACAAAAGAAATTCTGCGGTATCTTTTACGTGTAAAAGGAATGACGACGACGCGCAGCAGAGGACCTGCGCGTATGAGCTCAGTCAGTGTTATAAGATTCAGAAATGTGAAGCGAATTGCCCTTTACGTCGTCATAACATTTCACCCGGTTATTTGATGGATGGGTGAATACGAAGGACAGCCTTACCTAAGAAAATATAGTGATATCATGATTGAAAGGGTTTTAGAAAATGGGCCATACTCTTAAAAAATCATTCGACAGTGTCTCCTTCCCCCTGGCCGTTTGAAATATCAACTAGTTATTTTGGGTTTTGTTTAATCAAAAGAAAAGTAAAAAGACATTTATGTGAGCTTCACTTCTAGTAATAATTAATTGAAGTCTTCCGGTTGATTGGATGGTGGGGTTCATAACGGCAGGTGGAAGCCTCTCTTTAAAGATGGCAAGTCTTTTATGTGATATGGGGTATTCAGGTTAGACAAGGGCGTATGTGGGAGTTCCAACCATAAAGACTAATCAGGAATTTTCAAGCTGTGATTAGAAAAGAGAAAAATGAGGATCTCTCTTAGGAAAAGTGAACTTGTAAAAATGTGCTTGGTATCTTTCTACTATTACCAACATCCGGAAACAATTTTTGT